>PNEQ01026249.1:0-67900 GCA_003012365.1 Medauroidea extradentata | reverse complement strand
AGGCTAAATAGAATTTTGTTTCCTCAACACAAAAGACATTGTCCACATTAACATTTTTAAGTCATGCAGTCTCCTCTACCTCAAAACCCCCTTTCTTTTTTTTATTTAACGAATACACAACAATGCAGCTATGGCGATTATGAGGAAGAGGTTTCATTTTCTCGTTGTATTATTTTTATAGGAGAAGGAAACAAGGTAGTTTTTGAACACTTACATTAAACATGAGTGTTTAACAGATTATTATTTCTGAGGCTGATTTTAAACCTAGCCAGTCAGTAATACTAAATTCACAACAAGGTGTCTTGTTCGTTATTCGAACCGAGGTCTGCGGACCAGGAGTGGACCACTTTCACCAAGCCACGAACAGTAGTTAAAGCTTCGGCTGTCTGCAGTGACTTCACACTTGGTTCGCCTTTCCCTAATTAAACCAGCTATGATCACAGTAGATATCGACGATCTGGCAACAACGCTTCCCGCGGCACGAGTCAGAGTTCGCGCGCTCACGTCTTATTGGCTACAGTATTTAGGCTGTAGTTTGAAAATGGTGCATCGGAGACCCAAGGTTTCTATATTTTTCTGACTCTGCGTAGTGCCCCCGACGCGTGGTTTCAGTTTGTCGGTAACCTTTAGGAACATCCTGTATACATATATACATGTTTACAGACACGCGCGCATATGTAGTTTAACAGCAGATGCTGTACAATGGTAAGACGTGTTCTAGAATAACCGTTTTGGCTCAGCAACGAACACTTGGAGGAAGGAGAACATTTGTGAGACTGCTTGGCTAGCAAGAAGCTAGTCTGTGTTCTTTTATTTGCACTGGTTGTTTTGTTAAAGCAGTTGATCAGATGATGAGAGTCTGGGTGTTGGGAGGTTAACACAGGTCGCCATTTCTGTCAGTCACAGTTGCAGCAGAGTTTTATTCCCCGCCGCCTGTCACTAACAATTGTCGAGAACCATTTCCCGCTGGCGCAGTCGTGGATCAAGGTCACTCGCCACAGGTCAGTCCCGGATATACAGGCACTATTTAAATACTTCTTACAGGCGATGATGTCAGTGCTGGCACACCGCCTGCATCGAACTCAGGAAGGGTTACGTGATAGGCTAATACATCCTTTATACCCCTATTTGCCTTTTAGACTGTCCAAGTACTTATTAAAATACCCACTTTAGCAATATAATTTTTAATACTTTCATGTGACAAGTACATATCTAAAACTTTAGGCGTGCGACAGAGTGCGTCTACTCAGTATATTCAGAACATAAATAACAGCTCTGAGATTTCTTTATTCTATTGTCCACGGACTTTGAGAGCATAGGATGAGACTACTATCAGCTCTTGTCGCGGCAACTCGACATTTCGCCATGGCAGTTCGTCGCGTTGTAGAAGGAGATGTGCTGTAGTGACTGCCGACATAGCTCACAACCAGTCGACAGTGCGCATAACCATTGACTTTGCACCGTTTTAATCAAGAGTAGTATCCCTATTTGCTGAAAACATGTGTTATTGCCAGAGAAGGTGATTTATCGCGGGAAAAGTTGACTGTTTGCTAGGCCTCAATTCATTTCCGACGTTTTTAATTCGTTACTGGCGAGTCCCTATTTGAATGAAATTATGTAATGTAAACAGTAACTCCGGATAAAATATGTGATGAAGGCATTTAACTGCTAGCGTACTCAATAACAGTGAACTATAAATTGTCTTAGCTCAGTGTAAAGAACGCGCGCAATATGCTCGTATGTCATAGTAATTCCCATCGCAAGTCTGGCACGGGATACGAACCCATAACCCCTGAATCCCACACCACAAACTTTATACAGTCCTGAGTGAATGCTTAACGGCAGGCCGTGATAATTCTTTCGTATGTACAGGCTAGAGTCCAAAGAGGTTTTATATGTGATTAGGTTGGCAAAAAGAAACAACTGTTGAATTATTTCTCCGTGATCATTCTCTTTTTTCGGAAGACTGTGACATTTTACTGCTTTTCACATCCTTAACTTTCGAATTTCATAAAATCCTGAGTTTGGTTTGTAGATATTTACATAAGCTTCATTCTTATCAAAAAAATCATCTCGATATCTCAAAGTGTATAAGCGGTACAGATGATTATTTGAAAACACCATTGAAATATTTCCAATGGTTTAGGAGATAGGTGGGATTAATTAAAAACACGTTTTATTTTTTAAGAGCATTCAAGGATGAATTTCGAAAAATTCTAAATATGCTTTTTAAAGAAAAAATCACCTCACTATGTGAAATGGTTTAGAAGGAATCACGGATTAATGAAAAACACATTTTACGGCTTTTCGCCCCCGTAATTTTTGAATTTCGCCACATCGAACAATTCGCCAATACACATTTCTTTCGGCAATATTATGAAGTTAAAAAAAAAATTATGATAGCTTTCCCGGTTAATGAGATATCTGGGATTCTTTAAATCACATTCCATACCTTTTCACCCCCTTATCTATCGAATTTCGAAAAATCTATTCTTAGTGGGTGTCTACGGACCAAAGGGGAAGCTTCCCTCAAAATTTCATGGTTGTAGGTTCAGCGGTTTGGGCTGTGCGTTGGTGAGCGAGTGAGTGAGTGTGTTAGGACACTTCATTTTATATATTAAGATTTGGGGAAACGTAGCACCAAACAACAGTTCTCTGCTGTCAATTGTTGCTTAAAGAAACATAATTATTAAAATGTTTGCTGTCATCTTACGTATATTTTACTATTTTCAGTTCAGACTTTTTAAAACGATATTTTCAATGTTATACCTCCATCGCGAGTTACTACACGATGTAGCCTACCATACGTCATATGCCACTGTTCTCAAGGAACCGCCTCAAAGAGTTTTGCTTGTAGTTTGAGGGCCACTCTGTGTAAGAGGTTTAGAGATGAATGCATTTTCCTTAGTCTACTTACTGTATGACAAACTTAATTTTCGAAGATTGCGCAGGAGTGTCTACCTTGTAACGCAGAAAATATTTACCTCGGGTGTTGTTTGTAGGTCTTATTAAAAGTGTTTTGTTGGCAAGTAATGTGGTATTAGTTGTGTACTAACAGTATATATGTGTGTGTTACAGTGGAGAACTACAAGAAGGGCAAGAATGTAGAGGAGCCACTGTCCAAGGACAACTTGCCTATTCCTGGCTTGCCTGACAGTTTCGTCTGGATGCAGGTGGGTCACATATACGACGTGGTCGTGTGGGTCCCGGGTTCGAGTCCACCAGTTAGATGTAGTGCTACCAGCTAGGGCTGTTGCCTATTACCGTTAGTAGAGTAGTAACACTGCTAGTACAGAGTGCAAACAGTCTGGCTATTGGACGAACACATTTTTGAAGTCTCGTTTGCTGTACGCAAATACAAACTTGACAAACATAAACACGAATTCGTCAGGACTTAACGCTGAGCTGTGAGCCATATTTCTGTTGAAAGTTCCACTTGCTATCAAGGACAATGTGCTTACAAAACAGCACAATTGGATAAATGTCCAGGATTTTAAAGATTTTGAAATTGTCTTGTTAACAACCAAAGTAGAACCAAACTGTAGATCTCCCCCCCCCCCCCCAAATTTCTGTGCGTCGAAAGTACGTAACGTTATTTTGTGTAGTTAATTATCTATTGTAGCCCATATGTGGTGTTTTGTTTTACGGTTTATGTTTTGTTGTAATGTGTACAGAAACTTATTTTAATTTCGGGACTTCGTTGGGAGTTGTGATATTTTCCTTTCACCTCGTAGGAAACGTGTACCTAAAATATTCTAGATTTCGCAGAGTTATAAGTTTGAAAAAAAAAAAAAAACTGCACAGACATATCACATCAAACGCCAACGAAACTAGTATTTTCAAACGAGTTCGTATGCGTCGTTAGCAAACTCAAATCTCCAGATCTCATGGAAACTTGAGTTAGTGAACCTTTAAATCCACATTCATGTCGGATTCACAATAGCGCGATGGACGCGATGCGAAGAGCGCGAATAATTAGCGGCCAATCCAAAGTTAGAATTTTGTGACGTCAGCGCCATAAATTTCGCTCCCGCGGTAAGATTTCGGACTAGAAAACACTTCTATTTTTTTTTTTTTTTCGCTTTTGTAACTTCATTTTAATAAATAGGAATGCCAGTGGGTATTAAAAATGTGTTACAAATATACGGGAAAAAATTTAAATACGGTTAACATCCGTGGCTGTCGTACAAGAGGTTCGTATGTAGTGGCAAGGAACTATTTACATTAAAAAATGTTTTAGTGTATGTTGAGCAGCGGACGAACTAGTCTTCACAAAAACGAGAATTTTTCGTGTCGCATCGCACTCTTCGCGTCGTGTCCGCCGCACTATTATGAATACACCACCTCAGTAAACACCTTAAGGGCTTTGTACAACAGTGCGATGCTGCGACAGCGACCTACGATTTGCGATCGCCGCATACGAAATGTTGCTCAATTCTACAATACTGCGACAGCGGCGGGGCGTTACACGGGGTCTCTTTTGGCAGAAGTGAAAGATAAATATGAGTTTGACAAATATAAGCCTAAATCGACAAGTGTATTATGTAGGTAATATTTATCCGCGCTTTATCTTACTCGAGTTGACTGCTGTAGTTTTTGGTTTACGGATCATAAATTAGTCTTCTTTTAAAAACATTTCTATAAAGGGTGTTCGATTGTAGAATAATCGTAATTTTATATTTGTATGCAATAGTGTTAGTTTCGTAGACGTTGCTTGGAAGAACATTTTCCTCTTTAAAAAATTTAGCTCAGCCAGTTTTCCCATAGTGCCACTTCAGAATCAAAATTTGCTCGTTTTTCGTTCTTATGAGCCTTAAAAAACAGTGAACATAAAGAAATGAAGCAATTCACGCTAAACTGCATGTCACGGGCTACTGCTCGACGTATTTTAAAATACGTTACAAAATACTTTTGTAGGCTATTAAAAATAATTCTGAAATTTTTGTATTGTTCTGCCTCTTTTATCAATTTTTTATACAAGAAAATCATAGTATTGATTTTAAATCATGTCAAGCAGTGGTCCGTAGCATGTATTTTCAGTGTAAATTTTGTCATTTCATTATATTAATTGGTTTTTGCGACTTATAAACACTAACACAACACGCAAAATTTGATTTTGGAATGCGCATTATGGGAAAACTAACTGAGCTACTTTTTTTCTTCTTTTTTTCGTAAAAGGAAAATGTTTTCCCAAGACACGTTTACAAAACTAACACTATTTCGTACAAATATAAAATTACGATTTACTACACTTGGACGCCCTTAACATTTCTCCCGAACTCGACTGACGAAGTTTTTTCCCTTTCACATGTTCTGCTGTATGTTTACAATGGTATTATTCTTCAACAGAGATGAAAGAAAAGCACAGATGTAGCATTATCAGTCTATGCTGAGGCTAAGCCCACTTTGTTTACTCAGCAACATGGTGGAGTTGTTTCAAAGTGCAGTCAGATGCTCCTGTATGTGTATTATGAACCTAGGTTATGGTTGAGTCAACCCACAGCCGTATGTTCTATGGTAATAAACTACTTTTTTCACTTAGCAAATGTGGATGGGAACATTCTCCGTCTCAAGGCCTCGTACCCCTCGCCCTATACATAAGTTATGCTCCATCTGTATACTGTATGTTTCTCTAAACTCTGTTCTTTTACCTCGTAGGCGCGCTAGTTTATTTACAAAATTCTTCTTCTCCCTGTTCGCAAGTGACAACGCAGCTACATTCATAGATAAGAGAGAAGGTATTTAGAAAATGCATTCTTTGTACGGCATCCATACACTGTTAGCATAGCATTAGCGGACCGCCTACAGAACTGCGCAAAATTGGCGGGAACTTTAAATAACCGGCTGCAAAGGTGGACCACGTGCAAGTATGGATCGATGATGTATATATACATACATGCACGTAGGCCTATATATATATATATATATATATATATATATATATATATATATATATATATATATATATATATATCAATAAGCTATTATCGTAATTATATTAACGGGTTTTTATTTTGGTATATATATATATATATATATATATGTGTGTATATGTATGTAGGCATGTATATACAGTTTGTTAATGAAAGTATGTTACAAAATTTGGGAGATGATTCCTTGCAAAAAAAATTCAGACAAAGTTATATAGTACAAATTTTTCATTGGTGAATGTTTTAAGGGTCGAATTCGCGTTTGAAATTTGAATACGACAACTGCATTTTGTTAATAGATCCTATAGTAATGTAAATGAGAGAATGGATTTCTGGGTGTCGTTTATTAGTAAGAAGATCTGCAATCTTTGCAAATAAGGTGTCGAATGCACGTCACGTTCATTACATTGTGGGGTGGGTCACGCCATCTTTTGCCATAGAAGTAGTTGCCATTGTATTTAATGGATATTAAGTGCCGCGGTTCGTTGCTCAAATCCTCAATGAACAAAAAGGTAACCTTGTCGCAACACCATCAAGTCCATCATTTTCGAGAAAAATACAAATAGAAAATATGAATACTGACAGGTAGGCAATACAAGATATACAGGAGATTTGAACAAACGTTACGCAAGTTAACTTGAATGGATAGAGAACACTAATTTTCACATGCGAAGCATTATCCAGTAGTCGTAGGTTTGTGTGAGTTAGTAACACGTAATGAAGTATGCTTCGTGTTTTAAAGTCATGTGCCAGTAAATGTCATGGTGATGCTAGAAGGCCGTAACTTGAGGGGATTCATGACATTGATTCTGTCAACTTCACCAAAACGTGTACCAATAATAACAGCAAAGACTGTATGGAAACAAGAAGTGTTAATTGCGTGACATTAAATAACCGACGATTATTGAATAACCTACGTAGCGTTTTGTGGTATTACACACCCTTAAAAACAGCACTGGTTACTTACATTGAAACGAAAACGACCTTGTTGCTGTCTTATTCCCATGCAAAACGATTGCCCCGCGAGAAATGTTCGCATGCGTTATTTACGGTCACGTACGGTCAGCAGGGGAATGGTGCGAAACCAGACCCGCACTCCAGAGGGCGTGGTACATAATTCAACGCTAAAAGCATTAATCTATAAGTACAAGTTTCTTGAAACCAATTTTGGAAAATTAAACAATAGCAATCCTAGACAATAGTTTTATCGAAAGTTTTAAACAAAATTGTTTCCAGTGTTACGAACTTCTGAGGCACAATCTCTGACGCCGGAACCTCGTGCATTTCACTGCGGCGAAAGAGACCACGCGTAACGAATTAGTAATTCTGGATCAATATTTACTCATAATGCTGACAAATACCATTATCTAAGATTGTAATTGAGTATGTTATCAATTTTGGCTTCGAAAAAAGCGTAAAAATCAAGTGATGTTTTCAGCGTTTATTTATTTACCACGCACACTTCAGTAGCACAGTGACAATGGATAGATACACACAAGCGGAACTGACCGACGTGGTCTTGATTTATGGTGATGCAAAGTGCAGTGGAAGATTATCTGCACGGATGTACCACGCAAGGTATTCAAACAGACACCAGCGCCCACAGTGTTTGCAAGAATCGTCCATCACCTGCGAGATATGAAGACACTCCTGTCAACGTTTCACAACAGGCTACGAAGCGCACACCACACTTTGAAGGAAATGTTCTGAACAGAGTCGACGATGAACCATCAACCAGCACCCATGCCATCGCGCGTACAATGGATACATCTCATGTGATGGTGTGGAATGTATTGCATGATGAGCAGCTTCGACCCTACCACCCACGTCAACAGCAAGCATTTCAGCCACGTGACTTTACACCCAGATATGAGTTTCTGCACAATACAGCACGTGAAGCTGACTCTTCGAGGTGTGTTGACAACCTACTTCCGACGGTCGTAACATTTCACCAAGGGTGATTTTCCGTCAAAATCTGGGCTGGCATAGTTCACGATCACTTAATAGGGCCATACATGTTACCAGCACGTGTTGCTCCGCTTATTCGTCACCCCTGGACTTCTACCTGTGGAGTCACATGAATAGTCTAATCTACGAGATTCCAATGGACACAGTACAAGAACTCGTGGCGTGCATTGTAGCAGCCAGCGAAGTGTTCCGAAGATACGCCAACATCCTCCAGCTGTGCAGTTGTCCTTACAGCAGCTTTATATGCTGCCTGTATTAATGAAAGTGGCCAGACTTTCGAGCATGTTGTGATGTTACTGTACACATTATGAGTTGCGCATTCTACGTACATTGTGCGTTCAAAATACGTTGCAGTTCATCACTATAGTCTGTGTCATATAAGTGTTCCGTATTCTGACAGTTCACTTCTGAGAAACGTGTCTGTACACAGGCTTGCGGAGACAGTGCTTTTCCAGGAAGCCAGGTAGGTTTAAAGCTCCAAACAATGGAACTATCTGACGCATTTCTCAGAAGAGAAATGTCAAAATACGGACAAGTTACATGGAACAGACTTTAACAAGCGTAACATTCATTCAAATCTCCTGTGTATCGCGTGTTGCCTACCTGTTAGTATTCACATTTTTCTATTTTAAATTTTCTCGAAAATTGTTGACGTGAGGGTGTTTCGACAAGGCTACAATTTTTGTTCATTGGGGATTTGCACAACAAACCGTGGCATTTAATATCCATAAAATAAAATGGCAACTATTTATATAGCGAATGACGACGTCACCAACCCCATAATGTAATGAAGGTGATGTGCCTTCGACCTCTTACTTGCGCAGATTGCAGATATTGTTACTAATAAACTACGCCCAGAAACTCTTTTTTTTTTACATTACTTTAGGATCTATTAACAAAATTCAATTGTCGAATTCAATTTTCAAGCGCGAATTTGACCCCGTGCGCTAACGAAAAATTTGAACTACATAACTTTGCCTCTTTTTATACAAGGAACAATCTCACAAAGTTTGTAACATACTTTCATTAACACTGTGTGTGTGTCTATATATACTTATATATGTATATATATAGGATGAGTCGTTATTTTATGCTAACCCGGCGACGGGAGTTAAATCCTGAAGTCAAATAGATAGAGAACACGCACACAACATTGGGTCTATCGTGACGTGACATATATAATTAAGTAACGAAATTTCGTACACAAGCTACTGGTGTAGGGACAGACCACAGCAGAAAAGTATGTTATAAAACGAACATCCCTTCATGATTTAACTAGGAGTTGACAACCTCTTCATGCTTAGAACTTTGTAACCCTTGGCTTAAAGTGGTTGGGCATAACATGTAGGTCATCATAATGCAAACAGTAATACAAATGTCGCCTTGATAAAAACAGCCAATGCGAACCGTTTACACAGAAATTGCATGTAAAATTGTGGATGCGTTAAGGTAGGCAGTCCATAACTATTTTTGCATGACGTGTCACTTGACAACAAGACACAGAGTCTGATAACGTATTAGTTAATGGTTAGGCCTAAATGTATTAGTTGACAGAATTTTTTTTTAAGTAACGTGTTATATATTTGTTGTGTGAATGGATTACATATATTAGTTTTTTTTGTGAATAGGTCACGCAGATTCACAACATATGCTCGAAATGAGAGCCGCCCATCTCCAAACATACACGAATGCGACTTTCGTATGACAGGTGCACACACTGCAACATGCCAGGAATAGCCTGTAGCGAGTTGCGTGCATCTTGAATATGTCGCCAGTTTGTCTGCATTGTCCACTTCAGTTGCATAAACCATTGCTTTCAAGTGACCTCATAAAAATAAGTCAACTGGGTTCAGGTCAGTTGATCTTGATGGCCATCCCACTGGCACATTACGGCCAATACATCGTCCTGGGTACAGCAAGTTCAAATATTGCTTAGTTGCGCGACTGAAGTGTGGCGATGCACCATCGTGCACGTACCACGTGTCGACCCTTACATCAAGTAGTTGTTGGTCTCCTTCCAAAAAAGTGCCAATATGCAGCACCTGAGACACGTGCGGGAAAGATAAGTGGTCCGATTAGCATCCCATCGATGATCCTAAACATTTGATTTGTCGAAAACAGATGCTGGGAGTGTGAGCCCACACGTACTCGTTGTGGAAGTTGAATACATTCTGAGTAGTGAAAGATGCTTGCTTCATCAGTGAAGAGGACTTTACATCCAAACCCTGGAGCTTGCATAATCTGGTTTTAGTAACACTCGCAATATTGCAAACGAGCAGGCCAATCAGAAGGAAGCAGTACCTGCACTGGCTGGTAGTAAAATGCATGCAATTGTGTCTCGCCGTAAAATGCGACCTATACTGTCGATTGTGATACGTTGAGCACATTAGAAATTCTTCGGATGCTGGCACGTAGATGTGCATCAACATAGTCCAATACATCTTGCTCGAGGTGCACTCGAGGTCGGCCAACATTGTGATAACCTGCGTGTACAGTCCTTGTTTCACGCAGACGCCGATCAACTGACACGAATGAACGTGCATCTAGCAATCGTCGGGCAGAAAGCCTTTCACCATATCTACGACGTGCTGCAGAGGCACTACACAATATTTCACTGTATACGAGATGCGTATCGGTAAGTTCCTCGTTACTCCACTCCATCATATACACTGTAACGAGTTGCTTGTAGTGTAAACCACAAACGCACTACTAACAGGCTGCCAACCTAGTACTACACGACAGGAGTGAAATGCGCAAAGCGCTTGTATACTCGGAGTAGACGCCAGACAGGTTACAGTTGAGAGGAAATTCACAATATACAGTATTGCCTATGTATGATATTACACTGTTGTTCTTCAGGCAGCAGTACTAAGCGTTCCTTTACTGCCATACGCAATAGACATACTACATTGCAATTCCAGTCCAATTTGAATGAGAATGTTGTTATTATTGCAATACCGTTTCTGGGCCATAGCGTCCCGGTGACAGTGTCATTGGATATAACACAACCGGAAAGTTTAAAGTAACTGGGCAAGGAATCGGCCACGGTTTGTTACTGACTCCATCTCAGCGTTCGTCTGGAGTAATTTCGGGAAACCATTGGAAACCAAACTCAGAATGCCCGAAGCCGTGCATCGAACCCACATCCACTTGAATACATGTTAAGCGTGTTACTATTGTGCCATCTTGCCCAGGTATTTTATTATAATGCTTACTATTATAACGTACGGTTTAAAATATAGGTTAATTCCACATGTTCACAGGGTATTAACGTACTCCCTCCCACACACACACGTGCTCGCGCGACTTTTATTGTCCACCCTAAGCGGTAATTACATTTTTGTCTTCAATACGTATTTGTCATTGATTTTGCAGTCCTGGAATCAACACAATCTATTCGAATATTTGTTCCAGAGATTATTTGTGCCTTTGAAATCTATGTGTGTTTGCAATACCTGCAGGGGTTTTTCAAGACTAGGGACCTAAATTGTAACCATTTACAACAATACAACACTCCCCTGATTCACACTACGATCGAAGCCATTATTACATTGTAGTTTTTTCATTGTATATGGTTTCCGTTTTGTGACAGGTGTCTGCAACTTTTCACCACAGAATGCAGCTCACTGCGATTGTTTTAGAAGTCTGGGAATTGTTTTTGTGTTCTTACTTGCCTACAGCAGCTGCTGTGCGTTTATGGACCTGAATACTTGCAAATACAAGGTTTCAGTATTTTGTTATTTTATTCCCATAAAACGAGTGAATTTCCTATTACTTTGCAACACGGTTTTCTAACTGTCCCCTTATTCATTTCTTAGTTACTTTGATTGAATAATACGACTGTGAGGACCCGTCATTGTTGACTACTATGACGCCTACAAACTAAATAATGATGCAATGTTTTGCGAAGTAACTTCTCGACCGTTCACTTGCTACAATTGCACAAAACATTAGTCACATGTTCCGTACACACGTAGGCTAATACCACAAACTATTACTGGCTGCCTACCTTCCAGGCACTCACAATTTAACATGCAATTACTGTGGGAACTGTTCGTACTAACGGTTTTTCTCAAGGCGACCTTTTTTTTATTACAGTTTGCATGCTGGTTACCTACATGTTATGCCCAGCCACTTCAAACCAAAGGTTACAAAGTTCTAAGCATGAAGAGGTGGTCCACCCCTAGTTAAATCATGAGGGGGGTGTTCGTAATTGCTGATTCTAAGAAATCTATTAACATATAATTTTTTGCTGTCAACATTAAGTGTTTTATTTATGTACTCATGAAGACATCCATAACATGCTTTAAACTCAAAGTTTGTGGGTAATAATTTCTGATAATATATTACAATATAACTACAAAACTTTTGTAACTTTCCAGAAGTGCATGTTGTATCACAGCCATGCGTGGTCGTCATCGGCGATCTCGCCTCTGGTTGGCTAGTCATTTTTATAGCAGTGTCGCTCTTGCAGCATCGCACTATTGTATAAAACCCTGTAAGTCCATCACAGTAACTCACTGTAACCAAATGTGTTTCACGTAGTATTCAAACTATAATTAATACGCAATATTTTACCAAATGTATTCAAACAATAAAGTTGGGTAGGGCCTATATTATTCTCAAAGGGGGGAAAAAGCCTATTAATCCAATACAAAGCCATAACATCCGCCATTTAAACTGTTTCATAAATGCTACTGTATCAGTGGGGCAAACACATAAGAAGCTTATAATAAAACATGATTTGTAATCCTTAAAGGTGTGTAGGCTACCTAAGGTGTTTTTGTTCCAAAAATTACGGAACATGTAATCTAAATGAACTGAAATCTTTGAAACCATCACGACACAAACAGTAATGTTAATTTCGTACACAATCTGTCAAGTTGTATTTAACATATGGCGACTGTAAAGTAAGCATATGATCGAACATGTGGTACATATGTTCACGTCTGGTGTTGGTATGTCTACCTTGTTCGTTGTACTACTTGTGTAAGTTGGTTCGGGATAAAGTGATCACTTTTGAAGCCCTGTTTACATTTTTTCTTTGAAGTAATTTATAGTTACCTGCCACTGTTTAGTAAAAACAAAGCAACCTAAGTAACCTAACAAAGTTGATAAATTCTACTCTACTCAATGGGTAACGTCCAAGGTGACAATAAATAACATTTCATAATTATTGTTCTTGCTTGATGGTTGTCAAAATTGCTTACTTTATTGTAAACCAGGCCTCTACCGTGCTTCTGGGCTCATTTATGATTCATACACATCAAATAAATCTTTCACAGTTTCTGATTTCAATGAACCCTAGCACAAGTTGTATGCCACTTTAGTTTCCTTTTATTGATAAGTGAAGTTGTAAACAACCTTTCTGTACGTTAATTTACTATCAGTACTTGGGAAATTCAACACTAAAATAAACAGTTCGCTGCTTACAATTTACATTTTTTGGATCCATATACATTTACTAGAATAATGTGTTAAAACTAAATAATTGGTTCTAAATAAACATATTGCTTGTCGATGTTTGGTAAAAAAAAATAATTTTTTCGTCGGAATTCTACTTGAAACATGCCTTGAATGTTTTTTTTTCTCCTCTCTCATGCAATGCAGCTATCGCTCATATATCGTAAACACATTCAACGAGTTTCTCCCTTTCAGTTTGCGTTTTTAACCCCTATCCGCCTTATTTTGCCTTTACAATTTTTGGACGCTTGAATTAAGTTATCTGTAACCTGGGTACTCTCAAAGGGTAATAAGGATATCCGACGTTAAAGGATTTCCAGATCACTGGAAACTCACCTTTAAAAATGGTGGACAATATAATTTTTTGAATAATTTCTTGAGACCAATCGACCCAGTAAAGAAGATTGTCAGGTTATAATATAATGATAAAATTTGATGTGGCGTATTGTTTTCGCTCAACCATTTTTAAAAACTGTAGCGTACATCATAAAATAATTTACCTTTCACAGCAGATCTTGGAAATTATTGAACTGTCCGCCCACCTTCCTTTCCATATAAGACACGTAAATAATAACATGCTTATGTACTGTGTGTGTTGGAAAAAGAGGCAAGTCACTTATTTTGAAAATTTAGGAAATGCAAATGTTTTTTTTCTTTAATCTGTTGTATGTACTTTACCTCGTCACTGATTTATGTAAAACTTAATGTGTGTAAGGTACCAACTGCATGTGCCAAACGTACACAGCTATACTGTTGTGCGCCGTTTGTTGAATTTAATCACTCGTAGAAAAAAAATTTGGTCATTTATTTTGGGGAACAATCTATAAACCTATTCCAAATAAATCTGGTAATGACACAGTGTTGAAATAAGAAAATAAACGAAGGTTTTTATAGTGTATAAAGAATTTATTTAAAAACTGCGGCTGTATCAACATTGTACATTAATATGTGACGGCTTCCAAACCCTGTAGGATAGCATAGTTAAAAGAATCGTTTCCTGGTAGTACCAGATGTGATTTTCTAATGTCTGTTTTGTATTCCGTTATCGTTGTGCCATTCTCAAAAATCAGTAAAGTTATTTCTACGAATACTTCTTTAAGTTTTCGTAATTGTTAATTACATTCTCAAAATTACAACTATGATTTGAACTTGCTTCTCTTGACGCTATATAATATAATCGGAGGCCTACACCTTTACCTGTAGACTCATTCATTGTTTATACCAACAAAAATATTGTTTAAGATAAATTATAAACAACATTATATAAGTTATACTGGATCTAGTTTTCTAATAAGTTCTTTGTTTATCAAATTTTGGACCATTCAATTAAGAGAAGTCCTCGCCAAGCGCGTGGACGGTGCTGCAGAATGTCACGCGTATTCTTTTTTAAGGCCATACCCGGTAGTTTTTTTCACGTTGGTGCAAAAAACTCAAAAAGTTTTCAACCAAATGGGTTGAAAAAAATTGAGAGCATGTGAAGTCATACTATGCACAGTTATACGTAGGCTTTAAAAAAAATGAGTCGTTTGCCAGTAAAAAAAAATATTTTGTGCCATTTTGGCTTATTTTCATGCTAAAATATGTGATACTTTGGGTGCAAGATTCTAAAAATCCATTGTGTTCATTGCAACGGAAAAATTCAGATAGAAACTTTGATGTATTAGTGACAAAACAACGTAGCGATTTTGTGATAGAAATATTAGTTCATTTTGGAAAAATTATTTTCGAAATCACTGCAAAACTACCAGGCATGGCCTTAAGCGAAAACTCTTAATTTATTCATATTACGTTTATCTGCGAAAAGAACACACACTTGAAACTATGCGTCTGTTTTTTTATATTCAGCACGCTTGTTAGAAACATGGTTTTCGAGGCTCTCAAAATGACTAAAAAAACGCCTTTTTTAGACTGCTGTAACTCCAAAAATACCACCTGAATTCGTAAAGTTCAAAGCGAGATGCATGCGTTAGCCTTTACTTCACTCTATCCAAAAAATAAACTTTGGAGTCACCGTTATAAGTCCCACAGGAAAAAAGACTACAATGAAAACCCTGCATGCCGGTTTGACTAGCTGTGAATAGAAACGATATGCTTCTCGTCGAGCATGGCACTCTGGCTCTTATCGCTCTGCTGTTCCGAAGCTCAATTGTGGAAATTTGAAACTGGTACACACTCCTCTTAAGGGCGTCGCCTATCCGCGAGTGAGAGACTCAGAAGTGACGTAGCTGTAAGGGCGACCTTGAAGCGTGCATCAAATGTCGCGTCGCCTCAACGAGCCAAGCGCTGAACTAGCGTGCAATGTTCCGCGGAACGGTTTGTACTATGGGACATTAAGCAGTGACTATATAATTTTATTGGTGGAAAGTCTGCAACTAAGTTCAGTGCAGGTCGCAATCTGAATTTCACATACATCCGGTTTGTACATTTTGAAGTACGGAAGTCTAAAAAGGCTGTTTTTAGCAATGTTAGAGGGCTTAGAAACAATGTTTATAATGAGAGTGGCGTCATAACAATGAGGTTCCGACCTTGTCTGAAGTTTGTTTTCTTTTCGTACGTTGGTACAATGGGCACACGTGGAATATTTTCGTAGAAAAAACCTGTTTACGAACACACCGCAACGAATTTGAAGCGTGGGGTAGGCGGCCGTCTTAAGTGAGGTTACTTTTCTTCCCCATGGGTAATTTTACACCACCAGATTAATTAAACAAATTCTAGGCTACCATTCACTTAAAATTAGTGTTTACTATTAAAGTTGAGGTTGATGAAGTTAGAAATTCTGCACACCATTACTTACACCAAAAAGATGTGGTGCAAAGTGATTTCAAAATTTTGCAAAGTAACACAAATTTACACATTTACGTTATTATTAGTATTTAATATTTTAACTAACTAAACCAGCATGAATATTTTATCGAAGTAGTAAACGTTTCGACCTGTTTTTACGAGTAAAAGGTGTACGACGCGGCTGGCACAGTGACTAGAACACTCGCCTCCAACCAAGTCGAGGTAGAATCTATTTCCTCGCGGGTTCGGCCTGATTTTCTTGTGTATTGCGCCAGGCGATGCCGTTGGTCGGGGATCTCCCGTTTCTCCCGCTCTTCATTCCGGCGCTGCTCCATACTTACCTCATATCACATCGCGTCAGTGCCTGAGACCTTAATTCATTTTACTTCACATTTGTTTACAGGGTTATACCTCACATTTCTTGGAAGTAAAGTACATGACTGTTTTGTCAAAGGTTACATATGCATTCGTTAAAATTGCCTGAAATAAAAAAAGTAGACTGAGTAGCAACCGTGATATTTTTGTTTTGTGTAGCTTGTATATGTCGCGGTGTAAAAGGTATTATCACACTATCTCAAATCCTGACTCTTGATTTCGGTTTCCCACGATTTCCCGAAATCACTCCAGACGATGGTTCCTTAACTAAGATCATGGTCGACTCCTATCGCAGGTCCTGTCGTTGTATCAAGTTGTATGTCACTGTATCTAATGACCTCGCTGTCGACGGGATGTAAAGCTACCTTACCTTACCATGTATCTCAAGTAGTAATCACGTTTAATTATCAAGTTTCGTACAGAGCTAGTGTTGAACGTTTCTTCTGCCGGACGAAGCTAAGTAAGAGTTCGATGTTGTGCAGTGATAACACAGTGGACTCAAATTTGTTGAGGTTCGAGTCCCGGTCAGCCTGATTTGGGTTTTACGTAGTTTTTTCCTTCCGACAGTGCTCCAGGCGAATGTTGGGATGTCTTCTAACTGCACACCATTGTCGGTTTCATGTCTCCTGTGCATCAGAGCCAACAAGCCTGTCTCTAATGACGAGACGTTATAGGCCTACTTACCTAAGTCAAAGCAGGCTCGGTGGCCTTGCTTGTTAGACAAGGGAGTAGGGCCGTCTTCATTATGTGATCACCAGCGTAGTGAACACGAGAACCGCGTACTGCAGAAAGCCCACGTGACCACATTTTCTAATTTTACAGCGGACCAAAAATTCTTGAAGAAACTGGTTCAAAGCAATTGTTTTTCTTACACACACACTCACACACACATGTATATATATATATATATATATATATATATATATATATATATATATATATATATATATATATATATATATATATATATAGTAAATACAGGTAGACGTGTTTCACTCTAACAGTTAAAAGTCTTTTATGATGGAAGGGGAAAGAAAGGCAAAATTTCAGAGTTCGTAGACTTTTTCTTTGTGCAGTAAATAACTTTGTAAAATTATATGTTTGTGCTTAAATAATTGTTTTATGAAATTCCGTGAGATAAAACGTTTATAAATGGCATCAACATTGCTTTCTGTATGTGTCTGATTTAACATCTGAAAATATTGAGTTATCTAAATTATCCTCGTGTTAATCACAAGATAACGTTGTGACAGGTTGTGACGTTATAGTATTCCAAAACTGCCGCTTGCCCTCAGAAAGATAGTGCCATTATTATTATTTTTTTTTTTTTGTGGAAGCAGTGGCTTGGAACTACTTTATCGCCAGGGTCGTTGGTCCTTCAGTAGCGAGTCGTCCGACGTGAAAGCAATTCTAGAAGCAAGTAGCAACTCTTGAGCGAGCATTGTAGTTTCCTTCTCGTAAATTTACCATCATCACGGGGTCGCGGCTGGTGAAGTGGTCAGAACGCTCACCTCCCACCAAGTGATCAGGACTCAAATCCCGGTTAGGTAGACTCCAGGTTATTCATATGCGGGAATCGTGGCGGGGTTTCTCACGTTACTCCGCTTCTCCGTTGTAGAGCTTCAGAGTTTGTCAGATGGTTACAGGCGTCCAATCAGAAGTCTGCCCTCGGTAATGTGAGGTAAGTGGGCGTTATTTTGTTATGTCTCGTCAACAGCTAGGTATTAGAGACGGTGACACAATTTGGTACATTGACATGAGTTGGGAGAGGAGTCGGCTATGGCATTTGATCCCAGCATTCACCTGGAGCGATTTCAGAATCCAATGTCTGCCCTCGGGATGTGATGCCCTAACTTCTGTAACCCTCCCCATACGCTACTTATTATTTATCATTATCATATTTATAATCATAATTATTGCCAAATAGCACTTTAATGTACTATTGGTTACACGTTATTGGCCAAACGAGGTGAGGCAAAGGTAACATGTTGAACTAGCATTCGGGAGGACCCGGGTTCGATCCCTGGCTCCAGCCATCCTGGTTTTGGTTTTCCATGCCCGAAATCGTTCCAGGAGAACGCTGAGATGGCTCCTTTACAAAGGCCATGGCCGACTCCTCTCCCAGCTGATGTCATTATACCAAGTCGTATTTCACCATCTATAATGACTTCGCTGTCGACGAGGCGTGAAGATCATTTACATTACGTTAAATGTTATTTTCGCCTTATTTTTACTTAGGGTTAGTAGAGCATCGTTCGTGGATTATTATTGCAGAGAATTATAAAATAAAAGGTCCTATATATTTCCAGATATTTTTGGAAGAATAGTAAATCAAGTTATAAAAGAATGGCTTGTGATCATCAAGACGTGGGCTCTCTCTATTGGGTGGAGGATGATAATGGAAGCTGTGTGGACCAATCATTGCTCGAGCCATTCTTATAGCAGCGGTAATGAGCGGGACGTGACTGCCGCAGTCTCAGACAGATCAAGACGTGTGTCCTCTTCCTCTTTCTACCGGACGGCGCTCGTGGTAGATAAATGTGCTACTGTCCACCCACCCCTGCTAGACAGACGAGGTAGCTAGGGGGACACTATGAGGTCGAGGTGGATCACCGACGTACGTCTAACAAGCACTGGTCGTTGGGAATACTCTAGCAATCTCACTGTCGCTGACATACGCACGAATGTATGCACTCACATATGTTTACATATACACACGTTGAAAATAACAAAAATAAATAAAATAAATGTCGTATGAGGAGGATATTCGAGGGTCAGGGTATCACATCCCGGATGCAGACTTACTACCGGGTGCCCGTAGGCATCTGCCTGCCCTGAAGGATGACATGGAATTTGTGTTTACAATGGAGAAGTGCCGGAATAACGGAAGATCCCCGTGAAAAACCTGTGGATCGTAACCTGACTCGCCTTGGTGGGAGGCGAGTGGTCTGAACACTCTGCCGCCGCGGCCCCATTTAGCAAAAATAGTTATTCACTTACATAGGAGTGTGTTGGTAAATTTATGTCATCATCAAAGTGGCATATTCACAAATTTTATTTTGGTGGACATTATGGTTATATTTATGAAATTAATGACCGTCACCAAAAAGGCCTTGGGACAGTCCATGTCCTTTAACTCAAGCAACCATTCTTCTTGAATGTAGTTTATGTTAAGATTCCGATTAATTATGTTAAGACTACCGCAAATTTAATTGGGACAGTTGTTTCTATCTGCACAACTATTTGAACGTCCATTGTAACATGAATTTTTAAAACAATTGCACAAAGTGGTGTATTCAAGTTCATTTAAAACAATTTTGTAAATCAAAGGAAGTTATTCAGTATGCGATCAAGCATCATTTAAACTCATTCCAGTCCTGTTTAAAATTAAGATTTATGTTTGAAAAATTATTTTATTTTAACTAAACTTAATTTTGAATGTATTAAGTTTCATTACAAATAAATTGTAACAATATTAAATATGTTTTAAAATGTGGAATTTATATTTCACGATACCTTACTTATTTTAATAAACTTTCAATGACATTCTTTGATTCTAATTTAGACGAAGTATTGTTTGTTTCACTTCTTCATTAACTGACAGCATTACAATTATTGTAGAAAAGTACTTGCAACTGACTGTACGTGTATATTTTGAACTGCTTCATTTGGGAAACCTTTTGTCTGTTAAAATTGTTAACCACACTCCAACACTGATTATCATGCCTGATCCTCTTAGCCTCTATAGACTGGTTTCTCGAAGCATCCTTGTGTTTGCCCTTGCACCTTTGCAGGGTGTCTTTTCCGGACAAATGTTCGCTAACAAACAAAAATGTCTTTTTGCATTCTCTGTCATCCGTGCTATTTAAAGCCACTATTTTCCGAACATCCTGTATATATGTATAAACGCCTAGAAGAAACAACACTGACATAGAGCAAAATGGCATGTTTTTCAGCGTCTTTTAATCAGGTCGTAATCCTAATAACTACATTATCTAAATAAATAAGTTCCAATAAATTTAAAATGTGTTGTTTTACTGTGCAGACTGGCTGAAGGCTAAAAACAACCATTTTTGATGATGACAATGACAACGACGATGACACTCAATAGATATTTTTAGCCTACTTTCCAATGACTAGTAGGCTTCAGAGATCACCTTCCTGTATACCTGTGGTGTGTGTGATATTTGCAAAGACAAATGAATTAACATTTCAATGTTATGCCAGTGTTTAAAGTAACTATATAGCAACAAACTTATAAAATGAATGTATGTGAGCAAGTAAGATAGTAAGCAGAGGTCATGCTACCAGCTTGCCAACCTGTAGTGTAGCGGGTTCAAGTACCACCTCAAGCATTGAACCACGACATGTGATCTTTTAGGGGCATGTCAAGTGAACATTCAGCACCTCAGCAACTCATCTCCTTCAATCTATTTCTGAGTCGGGATGGAGGCCACTTTTCCTACATCCCTGTACAATCCCTTCATACAAAACTACAACTTTGTTAATAACACACGCATATTATAATCTTAAACAAGGGTGTAGCTAAGGTAATCTATGAAGGGATATGTATGATTCTCATCTCTTGTTTTCGCATTTCATCTCGCTGTCGATGAAATGCTATGCTCTACTACTTACCTAAGTCAAGAAATAAAAGAAATTCACAAAATAATACAAAAAGAGGCTTCAACCAATACAATAAATATTCTCTGGATAAGATGAGGTCTTCTGAACTAATGCAGCACTGGAACTAAACGAGAGTCAGGAGGTTTGTGGACATGCTTAAGCTATGGTCAAAATATAGCCAAGTCAACTGTTCAGCTTATAAAAAAGTCAGCTGTTCAACGTATAAATTACAAAAGGTATAAAGGGTTAACAGGAATGTTAATGTTCGACTCCAGGATGATGGTAATTTTTGTGGTTACCTAATATAAGAAACTAAACACAAAAGTGACACATGATATCAGTATGCTGATGTACTTATTTTGCTTTTTTATTTACTTTACCATTCCTTTTGTGTTTATTTTCATCGCCGTTTTAAGCAGTGCAATTTAAAAGAAAAAATAATAAATGCAATAATTCCTTTGTCATGATACAAACCTTAACCCTATATTACTAATGTATGACTCAAGATTGAGGATTTCAATTGCTGAAAATTCAGCTGCTAAACATATCCAAAATGAGAGTTGGGATTTAACCTGCAGCAGTGCGGTATTTTGTAACTGGTTGACTGTACATATGAACTTTAAGAGAAGTAGTTTAGAAGTTTTGGTCAGCATTTAACATCTAGGTCTTAAGAGTGTGTGGTATATAATTCAGCGCCAAAAGCATCAGTTTATAATTGTAAGTTTCTCGATGCCGATTTGCAAAAATAAAAAATCAACAATTCCAGAGACAATAGTTTTGCCATTTTTCTGAGCAAAAATTGTCTCGAGTAACTGACGAACAATCTCTGATGCCAAAATCTCGTACATTTAGTGCGTCGCAATACATCACACTTAACAAATACATGCTAATAAAGTTGGCAAATATAATTATCTAGAATTGTTGTTTTATAGACTTTCTATATTTACTTTAAAAAACTATAGATCTCAATTGTAGAACTCAGCGCGTATTTACCTACCACGACCTCTTAAGCTTTGGTGAGGGGTGACATGTGAGTATGGAACAGCGCTGGAATGAAGGGTCGGTGGAAACGAGAGATCCCAGAGAAAACTGCCGACGAGCGACATTGTCTGGCACAGTTCCCACATGTGAAAATCCGGGGACCAACCCTGCCGGTAATCGAATGAACATTGTAAGAAATAAACATTGTACTCACAAGTAAATGTCTGAGGTTGCAGTAAATTATTCTCGACATGTTTCTCTTCAGAAGTGCTTACTTTACCATGATCAGCCTATAGTTCTGTTCTTATGTGTGGTGATAGTAAGAATATTATTGTGTCTAAACGCGCCGCCACCAGAATAGGTGTGAGCGATGCAAGGTTAACTCTACTTTTTAGATATTTTGTCCTCAAAAAGTGGTTGATTTATGTCTAATACACATGTTCATTTACACAGAATTGGTTGTTTACATTAAAGAATATTTTGTATTAGCCAGTATATACAAGATGTTCGCCATATTCCTGACCTTAGTTCTCAGAGTAGTAGACTGTATAATGTAGTGTGAGTGGGTGTGTAGGTGACCGGTGGCAGCAAGATGAGGAACCTGCTAGGATATGCCATGAAAGTGTTCAAGGACGAGAGGAACATAGTGTGGAGTGGTTCAGGAGCTGCTGTGGGCAAGACCATCAGCTGTGTCGAGATCATGAAGCGTCGCTTCAGAGGTCTTCACCAGATCTCCAAGATATGCTATCGCAAGTAAGCTACCCTCACCCTCACAAAACACATAATGCGTGATGCGCGTTCTTTCTCGTCCTTACATCGTCCGAATTTCAATGTATCGAACGTGCAAAAGACGTCCACGGTCCACCTGGATAGCAACTTAAAAAAGTGAACATACTTTTTTTTTACTTTCCACACGAGATTGTCATTTTATTTGTAATAAATTTCGAAAGTTATATTAGGTACTTTTTAAAATAATTACTATATTTATGATTTCTTCATTTTTAAAACAATTTAAAATGTAATACATTAACTTATGTTTTAAATGTAAAAAAAATGTTAGTTTGTTAAACAGCTGTTGAAACTGCTACTACTTGTTCTATAGAAAAACACTGCCCAGCTTCGCCTTCATTTGTTTATAGCCGCACACGGGACGGCGAATAATAAACCGTGACTTATCCTATACCATCTCAGGACGTTTAGGAATACGGTCGCGCGTTAGGTCACAGCCGTTGCTTTTCTAGCACCTGAGATGGTAGCACTTATGTAGTACCTCGTGTTTAGGAATACCGGCCTTAAGTGTTCATTTTCGCTGATACATGGCCAAAAAGGTGCAGGCCAACGATGCTAGCTTCATAAGTTCTGCCGCATTTTGTTGACAGCATGCTTTTTCTGGAAAACTTTTAGTGCTCAAAGAAAATGCAGGAGGCTGCAAGGCGCTGTTCATTTACTTCTAGTTAAATAATGTGTGAGTGTAAGAATGGAAAATAAACAGCTAGGGGCAAAGAGTCATGCTTGAAATGCTGTAAGAGGTATGGTACATTGAGTAGGTAGCGGAGGGATGTGTTGTCAGACAGTGAGTGAGTATGTCAGTGCTGAAGGATAATTGTTACAGGGTGGAGGAGCACTGGGAACCTGTGATAGAGGAGCTGGACCCTCTGGTTGTCGTCAGAGAGATACCTACCATTCACATCCTGCTGTCCAAGGACTCGCTCAACTCTGAGGAGCCAGGGTATGTCATCATCTCTGCCTGCCTGCTCCCCCTCTTCATTGTCTTCATTCTCTCTTTTCCTCTGTTGCTACACACCCTCCTTGTAACTCACTAAAACTACTTACATTATTACAACATAGTGTAGTATTGTCAAAATACTATTACACATTTATTTGTAGCTTAGTTTGTCATTTCATAGACATAGCATTTTATCCAGAATACATACAATGAATACAAGCCCATGATACTGCTGCCCATTATACCATGAATTGTGTTATGTCCCAAGCACGTGCAAACAAAGGACTGGCTGACCCTGCATAATTGCTATATGGGGGGTCGGAATTACAAATGTTCCCCTAACACCGATGTTACATATTGCCTAATTGCATAAACAATTGATATTCACACTTAAACATAGTTCTTCACGCTTATTAATGTACACATGTGGCTTTTTTTAATATCTCGATTCATGTTGAAATTTCTTTATTCTGTCCACATCTTATTTTTCCTGATTCAAAAGTTAGGATGCATATTATGACTAACTATTGCTTACCGTTACTTCACGGACTAAACACTGGAAATTTTCATCTGTCGTAGGTACAGAACACTCTTTGTACCATTATACTTCATCTTGTAGCATTGGAAATTTATTAGCAGATTGTCATGCATTTATTGTTTTCTTTTAATTTTTATATTTGTTACATTGTTGCAGGAATAAGGTTATGTAAGGGTGTGTACATTGTTGTGTTCGTGATCCAAATTCTTGTAGATATGTTTTATGTGAATATAGAGCCTTGCAGAATCAGATAACTTAAATGTAATATTTAAAAATTTTTTATTTATATATGTATGGCTTTTTATACATGAAACATTCCTTTTGTTGTTTGCTTTACGTAGTTTTGATCGAATTTTGTATGGTTCTGTCGCAAGGTTCCATTAGGATTTCAAGTACTGTACGAGAAAGTTATATTTAGGTGTGGTGGTGTGTGTATATTTTTGCAGCGCAGAGTGCAGATATGTATAGATATTCCATTTTTCATCTACTGCATGCTTTTCTGAAAAAAACAGTCATTGCCATGTGAAAATGTAGGAGGCTGCAAGGCACTATTCTTTTTATTTGTGGCTGTTGACTGTGTAAGTGAAAAAAAATTAACCATGGTTTTCTTTTTGAACTCGTTGCATATTGTTTTTTGTGTCAAGTGTCTGTACCAGTGCGGTAGTGTGACATTCTATATTCTTTTTTTTCAATTCCGTATAATATATGTACTATTCAACTGTCTACCTACCTTATGCACATACATTCTTAACACTTAGCTCCTTAAATACTGTCTCTTCAATTTAGCACAACATACATTTACAAACTTCACACAATAATATAATAAGGCCATCTCTTCAACATATACATATTTACATCACGTACAAAGTCACGTAAATGAATGACTTTACAGATATAAATTTTGGTGGAAATATAACTTTGCATCCACTTCTAGTCCTGTGTGCTTCTTTTATTTGTCCTGCCCATGAAAATTTCAGGAAAGGTGTCCAGTTTCAAGACTTTTTTGCGTGTTGGGTTGGCTCAGAATGCTGATTCTTCTTTAGACATATGTACTTCATTGTGATACAGATGTCTGTCAAAGAAAACTAGAAAACAGAAAAACATTAATAAGCAGAGCATTCTTAAGTCACCAGGCCACATTGACAATAATAATACTCTGCTTGTTCATGTTTTTCTGTTCTCTGTAGTTTTTTTTGACAGACATCTGCATCACAGTGGAGTATGTCCAAAAAACTACATCCAGTCATAGACTCCCATTGTAAAACTCTTTCAAAGATTATATGATTCTTCTCACACATCTGCTCCTTGGAAGTAAGTGAGTGTGAGGTATTTTCCATGTAACTGGTGATTGTGAATTATGCCTAGTGTTCCCTTCTGCTACGTTTATGAGCTGTCTTTGATTTCATCGCATGGTACTAGTGTTGCTATCCAACTTGTACAATCTGGGATAATTCTGTCAGCCCTTAAACCGTGCTATATCCACACCCGTGTAATCTGTTTCAAACGTTCTAGTCCTTGACGGCATGATTTCTATCAAAGTTCTGCTAGCTACACACCTTCAGAACACATCACATTTCTGAATTTTTTGCTTTATTTGTGGGTCCTGTTGTAGCTGCAAAATTGGAAGTGGTCCAGGAGAAAACCCAGACTTTAGTGGTGTAGCCCTGTAAGCCAGCAAGCCTCGGTTTGTATCTTTTAACGTAGACAGGGCTTTCTTTGCCATTGCTAACTTTCTGCATCACCATTTGATTGACTGAATTTTGGACAAGTCATGAGGTGAACAAACCCATGTTATTTGGAAAACTGCCGGAACTCAAAATATATGAATTAGGTTTTTCCATCGCTGCGAACCGTTTCAGGTATGTCATGCCTGACAAAATGTTTTGCACATGTACAATTATAACTTCTGCTGTCATGAAATAAAGGCAGACAACTGCCAGGTACCCAGATAATAAGTGGTCTTATACTATTAAACATTTTACATCCATTCCCACAAGACACATACATTGCTCTGGCAATATAGAGGGCATCAAGTGTTCCACCTTCCGCTGTTGCTGCTGCAAACACTCGTAGTACATCTCAACCTAATTCTTGATGTCTTGCGAGATGTTTGGCCACCATGATTCTGGATGAATTTGATGTCTGCATTTGACAATGCCCATGTGCACCATACATGTGATCAGTCTGCTATGGTACTGTATTTGACTTTAGCTATATATTGCCAGAATGCTGAAGAGCCCTAGTCAAATCCTTGAAGAATGTCCTGTCTGAGAGTTTGACACAATTTATCATGTTCCTGCTTCACGTGTCAGTTGAACATCTGAAATGAAAGTTTCCTGGAGGACATTTTAGACAAAAAGTTCTAGTTCTAGTTCTTGTATATTGTTGTTTGTTTTCTCTACAGGAACCTGTGACAATGCATCTACGATAAAAATCTTTCCCTCTCACGCAACGTAGCATAACCAAAACACATTAATCACATCCACATTCTTTGTAGCCTTGCTGTTAGTTGAGCAACTGATGTGCTTTATCGCAGGATGACCAATTGCTAGTGGTCTGTCACTATAATCATTTTGACCCCCAGTACGCAGTGTCTGAATCTCTTGCAGGCCCATGTGATTACGAGAGCTTATTTTCCTGTTTATGCATAACACAGTGACAAATGTAGTTAGGGATTCACTCGTTTCGCTTAACGGAACCTGGTAGAAGCCAGAGTTGGCATCTCGTTTGCTGAACACCTTTCCATCTTCTAGCTATGCTTACTTATACTGTACTTTAGGTATTGGAAACACAACCCTTTCCACGTACTTGTGAGTTCAGTGAAATCAAAACACGTGTGTACACCAGCCCCATTTGCAACCACCACCATAAATGTGCAGAACTCTATGGTATCCTCCAAAAAACAATAACCTCAAACTGCAGCATTTTGCTCAGTATGTTTCACTTTCAAAAAGAGAGGGATAAGCAGCAAATGTTATGTTGTCAACACATATAGTAGTCTGTAAAAAACTTTTGTTGTGTGTGTTGATTTCAGCAGCAATTTTACTGAGCCCACTAAAACATTTAGAAAAGTCTTTGACCACATTTGTATACTAGTTAAGGATATTAACTACATCATGCCTGGATAGCATGTTCACCAACGACAGGATTCAAAATATTTTGTATAAAATGAACCTAAATTATATACTACCGTCCCTTGAGGCAAGACATAAATTCTTAGTGCCAATACTCTTCAAAGTGAAACTGTCTGGATCACTGACTGTAGCAGGGTTTTCTACTGGTTTTTAGCACTCAGAATCTCACAGACATGATTTAGGTACCCATATCAGTGACAGAAATTGACCATCTGCCACAACTGCTTAACCTCAACCTCAGCAGCATATAAGGTTGGATTATGGTATTCAAGGACTAGACGAGATACGACCATACAAGATTGTTTAATGATTGCGGTAATGGAAATTTATAATAAAAATATAAAGCTTTGTGGACATACATCATTGGTTATAATTTGTTGATACAACCTGTAAATCTAATATCCTGCAAGCCACAAAGAAAACAGAATAGTTGAGTGAATGGAAAAGTACCGATGTACTTGATGCAGAATTAATTAACAGAAAAGTTTTTGAATAGAGAAATTCAGAATTGTAAAGTAAGTCAAACTGCAGCAAAACAGACAAGATACTAATGAAAACAAACATTGAATTTAAAGCTGTTATGGAATTTGACAAAGACAACAGTGGACAACACACAAATGATTATAAGTAGAGACATGAAAAATTTGCGTTATCATTTGGTAGCAGATTAAACTTCACTTTCCTATACATAACAGAGCGTAATTTGCAATTCAATTGGCCACGAACTTTTATGTGGTGTCATTTACATGTGTTACGCCTTTCTACCGTGTAAGCATTCTCTGCTGCAAATCATGACAATATCGGCCAGAGGGAGACGTCGAACGAGCCTAGCGTCACTTGGAGTCTGGTCAGCTGTCAGAAAATAACGTGAACTTTGCATATCTCTAATTATAAGGCAACAGACGACACAGGTTTCAGTTAACAAGGAAATCCAAACAATTACAAAATCTTCTTGAAAGTCAGGTTACTTTTTTATTTGGCTTATTTACATTTTGGTGCAAAGTGACCACGTCAGTAGCACAAAAAACAATTCAAATTACGCCGGGCAGCCTGTCCCCTCTCCATGTAACCTGCCACAATTTTCACAATTGTTGGACTGCTGACGTGCTGGATACTAGTTTGCATTTGAAGGCTCAATCCGACGTTATGTTCAGAATTGTTTGTCATTACTTTAATTGCGAAGGCTGAATCGTTTTGATCAAGCTGCATGTCCCTGTGTTTGCTTTATTCACGATCAAGACATTTGACACATGTTTTTCATGCAAATGCTTAGATTGTGAACTGCATCTCCCTTTAGTCCCTTTGGCTACACATGTTTACAGCCTCTTGAAGTGTTGCTGTGTAACTGCATCATTTCACATGCTAACTGCGATCCTATTGTGAATGAGTTATTCTTTTACGATTCCATATTCATATCTGTCAGCTAGGTTATGTAGCAAAGTGACTAATTCTTTGGCACTTTCAGCCCCTTCCAGCACCAGTGAATAAAATTTCATGTGTTAAAAATAATGTTCACCAGTGTTTTTAAATGTCCATCAAACACCTCGCAAAGTTCTTGGAAAGTTCAACCTGATGCTCATTTTGGGAACATGAGGATGATTACTGTACATCTGTCTTGTCCCCCATAAGATAAATTAGGAGACTTCTACTTACTGCTTATATTTAAATAAACAATCAAACCTTAGCCTCCATTGGAACTGTTGGGAAAATAAATTGTTCATGAAAGTGAGGCTATACATTGACAGTGGCAGTGCCTGTCTTTTGTTATTTTTAGTGTGTGCGCTAAAACTATGGTGGCAGTATGTAGTAATGTCGAGTGTATGTAGACCCTTAAAATATATAGTGTGATTATCAGTGAGTCCATGTGTTTCTTGTATTCACAACCGCTTCTACCCCAACAGGAACCAAGTTTTACTTCTGCTAATCATGTGACTAGGAAATAAATTATACATGTGTTTTGCAACAGATGACCTTCAGCCATCAAAAAAAAATTGTTTTATTGTTGCCTCCATGTTATGTACTAATAATGGTCATTACCAATGATATGAGTGATAACTACCAGAGACATGTATGTCTGACTGGCTTCCAGTCTTTATTGACGTCAGCCACCCTCTTTGTGCTCAAGAACTCAACAGGGAGGACAGAACTGGGTGTACACATGTGTAAAGTTCTTTGAATATTATACCTAAGCAGACATAACTTACACACACTCAGCAGAGTTTCTGAATAATCTTGTACAAGTAGAAGCTCTGCACATCGCTCAGCAGCCTGGCCATGTGGTTACCTGTTCGTTCCAGCAAAGTTCACGTTATTTTGTAAGTAAAGGGATAATTTTTTTAGTTCCTTATAGCTTTGCGTCATAGGACAATGGAAAGTCAAAAGTGGGTACATATATAGTAAACATCTGGAGAGGCAACTTACAGGCGAAGTCTCATCTAGCTAAAGATAATTAAATAGTTTCGGAAAAAGAACCACTTTGTGGCGCTAATATTTTGGCCAAACAGTTTTTCTCCTTTGTTTGTACAGTACAAGGCTTCACAAAATTTGTGGATTGGCAAGACTCTTTGTAATCTAGTTGTTACAAAAAATGCAAACAGACCCAAAAGAATGACTTTCAAGCAAACATAGGGATAACCTTAATAAAACTGTACCGGTATTTAAAAAATTTAAAGATATTTTATTTGGATCAGGGAAATACAATTTAATATTATAAGAACATTTTTTATTCTAAACATAATAATTAACTGATGCCAGCAAGCAAATCCTTTCTTTACGACAAAATGTTCCACATCAGCAATTTACTACAAATGTTTTTAATATTATTAACATTTAGAAAATATTAAGAGAACACAATTAAATATTTAAATGAATGTGTTTAGTCAGTTAACGAATTATAAAAATGGACGTAGACGTAGTTACAACTCAGAAGCCAATATATTATTGTAAAATATGATGATATCTAAGAACTTTGAGTTGCTTGGAAATGAACCATCTATAGGTGATTCGAGATAAAGTGAGCACTCAAAAAAACCCTGATTAATTTCTATTTTTCACCAGTTTATATCATACCATTGCATGTAAACATAAACATTGCCACATGCGTTTATTTGCATAGGCTTGTACAATGTTTACATTTACATTATATTGCTGCAATAAATGTTATGTATAATATCTACTCATTAAATGAATGGGCGCTGTATATATGCTATACTCAATAGTAATCTTAGTTATAAATACCTGCAAGTTAACGTTTTATAACACTGTTTTCTCTGTATCGACTCTCAATTGGTTACGACACACACTATTGCATCTCGTAAATGCATGCATAGTATATTAATTTGTAATTCAAAACTGCTACTATAAACACACATAACACACGCAGTTCAAGAATTCAAATTCCGTTCAGCATACTGCCACGAACGACGTGACGACGCAATTAACAACAATAATTAATTAGACATATTTTTTTAATGCCAGAAACAGAAAAAAAAATGTTATTTCTAATTCTATATGCTCAGGCTGGCGATTGTAAAACAACAGATTACAGATTACTAATGACTTCACATCATTTGGCAATGATATTCATAAACAATTACTTCTGTTAAATTTGAATGTGTTCATCGGAAACCTTTATTTATTACACAACGGACAGACACACCCATGACTCAACATGCTTTCAAGCAAGCGAAGCAGCGGAAACCTAAATCTGGTGCCACTTGTCGGTGTAATTTTGAACTACCTCTGTGGCGCGAGCGTTAGCGGCAATGTGTCGACGACCATTTTGAATTCAGCGGGTGGTTTCATTACTTTGTGGTGGCGCTAAAATCAAGTTAGATTATACAATCAGTAGGTATGTCAGTAAGATCATAAATAAATATTTTAAGTATATGGTATACAGAGAGGTCGATTACATTTAATGTTCTTTCACTAATGCTATATTCAAGTAAGAAAATATACACGGAACTACATGCAATGATTCGCTATGAACCATACAAACAATAAAGTAACGATTGTTAAATGTTGACTAATATGCAGTAACTGCTAGTGATTTTTTTCAAAGGTTGAATCTTTAGTGCTCACTTTATCCCGAATTACCTATAAAGAGGTTTAACTCTTTGTTTACATGTGAAAAAAGTACATTTATGCAACATTTTTATTTCCAGAAATAGAATCTGACATAGCAATATTTGCTGTGCATAACAAACTATGTATAGTAGTGGTTACTGTTTCAGACTCAGACTAGTCAGAAGTCTTACATTATATGTTGCCAGTTAGTACATACTTCCGTTGCGACAGGTATCAGGCACCAGGAAACGTGGACACATTCTGGAAGGTGAAGGAGAGCACACAAGACTCAAGGAAGCGGCCAGGTCCATCAGGTAGGAAGGGCAAGGTGTATCGTGGGCCATCGTATGAGTACACTCCAGGTTCGCAGGCGGCAGGCAAGCAGTCTCAGGGCCGTTCCACACCCCAAACAGACAAGATAGCAACTGATAAAGACAGTGGCTGTACACCGTGACCTCTTGCAGCCATGAGGATATGACCTTCCTTTATAACAGATGCTCAGTGCCTCGCTTGTACGTTGTGTGAATAACTTGTGTGTACGTTTGTATATTAAATGTGACATTAAATATACATATTTTATTAACTATAGTTTTACCTCTCTATATACTATCTCTCCTTTCAGCCACTTGTTAAAACATAACTGTGCGAGTATTAAGCGCAGCATATACATGTAAATTTCAACATGCTATACTCCAAAGTTATTGCTTGAGACTACAATGAAATACAGCAGACTAAGTTTACTTTGCACCAGATTGATAACTTTTCAGTTCCAAAAATATTACTTTGTAGGGATTTTGGAATAAGGAAAACCAAATAATTTGTGGGTATTTTAAAACAACTATTCAATATTTCCAGATAATAATTTTTGTTTGCAGGAAATGCACTATAATCAAATACTCGACAAAGAGCCTGTTTCCAATGGACTAAAAATTATATTCTGAGACACGAGCGTACATGTACTCACCGGTGTGCCATCTTGATGACTAATTGAAAAGAGTCGCACATGTATCTCTCCTGGCAACTTCAGGCTAATTGAACAAAACTACAAGTTACTGTGTTTTTTCCCCACACAATATAACAAACATGCTGGTTCAAAGAACACAGAGTTTACATTACTTTTCATCATTTGTTGTTCTTGAAAAACACTCTTCAAAAGCGCTCACTGTAAGAGAGCACATGATACATCAGATACATTGAAGTCAGTATAGAAAATCCTAAATAAAAAATACAGAGGAAATAGTTTTGCCATCTTATTGAGTAATATTTTGCCAGTGTTACACATTCCTGTAGCGATCTCTCTTATACTGCTACTAAAATTACAAATACGAGTCAATTTTGAAACATTCATCCTACTTCCTTTTCGTTGCTATTAGTGTAAGCCTGCAGGGCTACTGGTAGTGTTCGAGATTTGAGTTACTAATTTTAATGGTAGGAGGTCAACTATCTAAACAATCCCTAGCACTTAACGGTGACGTAGGTTTTTAGACCCGATGCGTCAAAGTGCAGGAGTTGCTATCATTAACTATTAAATTTTTTCTGTTATGCCATTTATCTCCATGCTTCAGTCAGTAAAATTGATTTCTTATTGACTTATTAACCTCGTTTGCCCTCACCTTTCATGGGTGGGCCTACACCCCATAAGAAAAAAACAATATAATTAAGTGCATATATAGGAATTAAAACCATAATTACCTGCATTATATTTTAGAAACTTACCCATCATAAAATGTTAGAGAAAAAGAACAATATATTTTACCTAATATTAAGTACAGTACCTCCTACTACCTGCACAAGTCTTTATGAGATTCTGAAACTTGTCTGCAACCAAACAAACCACAGTTCATAGAACAAACACAATGAAATATTTCAACTACAGTAGAACCCTGATTTAACAAAATGTGTTGGGGCCCCGAAAATGTTTATTACTCTAAATAGATTTTCCTTTAAATCCAACTTTTGAAGTACGTATGTGCACTGCTATAAGCGACACGTATTGTCACTTATCAGCAGTATTCCTAATTTACCACAGTAGAACCCTAATTTAACTAATTGCCACAGATTATGTAAACCTTGTCACTAAATCAATGTTTCATTAAATCTGAGTTTGTAAAATCAGGGATCTACTACCTAGGTGAATTTACAGTATGACTCTGCTTGCAACAACTAGGAAATGTATATTAATACCATTGCCACTGAAAGTACTTTTTTCAAGGGCAGCATACATGTAAGGAGATTAATTGGACGGTGTTTTGTATACTATGTGCCCTCGACTGTCCAGAACAGACACACCAGCTTAAGTAGCCGTAATGGCATCCAAAGATGTCATGGTGGCTTACCTTCTGGTAAAAATGTTCTAGAACATTCTACTGAAGTCAAATAACCAGTCTGGATACAAATTAAGTAAACTTAGATAAACTAAAATTACAGAAAAATCAGCAAAATTCCGCTTAGCAATGATGTACCTCATTATGTTACTGGATGATTATTACAATAAAATATATAAAGTAAAAGTTCGGCATAAAACATTGCCGGCAGCACACTTTGCAGTACCCTCTGTGAACCCCTCTATTGGTGTCGCCCCTGTGGCACCATGGCTGGGCTGACTGAACTCATTTGCATATCTTTAAAATAAACACCAAGAACTTTCCAACTGCCGTAACTTTTAAAGCATCAATATTTCGTAAAATTTCGATGAGTCCAAAATTGCTTGAATTTTTATGCTGTTTCAGAAGTCCACACAAGACATATTTATTTGAAATTCAGAAAACTGAGAACTCAGAATAATTCTAACTTAAAGCTTATGAACACATTTTTTGATATTATATACTGCACTAAAAGACATCAATAGCAATTGCATTCAGACGCGATTTTCTCTTATTGTACTTTTTCCAGGCCCAATAGCAGTTTTACCTTTAGACAGTATGTTTTATAGGTGATATCCTGTTCAGAAAAATTATAACATTTAAATTAATTAACCAAATGACTTTTTCAAAATGATCACTAGGTTTAAAACAAGAAATACTTAAGTCTTACTAAAACAATATTCCTGAAACTTACGATTGTATAACAACTAGCAATTTAATTATCTACAGGCAATTTGCGACGTCACCTCCTCCAGAGTGCAGCACTGCATACAACAAAATGGAGGGCAAAGACTGCATCAACGAAGCGGCGCGGCCAAGTCACCTCCATTCTTCGCTGACCTGCCTGGTTGTGAACTGGTGCCTCTGCCTGCGGACAGACAGGACATGGACGTGGGGGTACCCAGACTTGCCTGCGTCGCGGTGATGGTGGGTTGTCTGCTGGGTCTTGGATGATTGCTGCAAGGGGTGGCTCTCGACATCGCTTGGTGCCACGATGAAACACTGCATTGTTGACATGCACAGCTCAGTGCACTGCTTGCCTGGTGCTTCGTGGTGTTGTCAGGGGTCCCCTGCCAGAGGCCCGTCGTTTGCACTCCCCCTTCCTGCATTGCTAACTCATGAGGGGGAACTGAACCTCCGGGAATCACTTTTTACTGATACACTTGTACTAATTGCTGGGGAAAAGCCTAAAAAAGGTGACGCACTTACACTTTCACTCGACTCGTTGACTTGTGGCACTACACCAAGCAGTGTGGAGCTGATGCTGGGACTGAATCCTCGGAAGGGGGATTCAATGACACTGTAGTTGCGGCTTGCGTTGTGCACGCCTGGACTGGTATCGCTCCGGTGCAATGGTGGTGTGGTGGTAGGGATGGCTTCGTCTGGTGGGTTTTCTCAGCGTCTTCTTGGACCACTTGTCATTCTCAAGTCGTCCCTATGCTTCTTTGCTACTCTCCTTCCCCCAATGTTTACTAGGTAGGTATTTTCGCTTAACTTGCGCGTGACTCGTACTGGTCCTCTCCACCATGGTTGGAGTTATTTTTAGTTGCTGACAAGTGCTTTTCCCTTACATATACATACATGCCTGCCTCGAGTCTTTTGGGTGGATGTCTGCTGGTTGTTACCCATGTGGCTAGGTAAGCCTGCTGATGTTGGCGTGCCTGGGTTTGGATGGCTTGTTGTATGACAATCTGCTCAGGTGGTGTGCTGGGGTTTTCTCCTAGTGCTCCTGCTGATCGGAGTTCCCTTCCTTGTACCATCTCTGCCTGGGTTTTTCTTGTGGCAGCGTTGGTGCGGTTGCGGAGACAAAACATGATGGCGGAAATTAGGTCTGCCCACGCAGTGTGATCATTCCCTAACCTTACTCTGAGCTAAACATTGATTTCCTAATTTCGCAGTTCAGTTGTATTCTCCCTCGGATGGTAGGAGGGCGTCATCAGGTGTTCGACGTGCCAACGAGTACAGTGATCTCTCCAACCTCTGCCCACAAACTGCGTGCCATTGTCAGTCAACATTTGGGTTGGGTAACCCCACCTAAGAAAAAACTCTCTGTCTAGGATGCCAACGATGGTGTTTGTTTTGGTGTTGTTTACCAGGAATGCCTCAACCCATCTGGTAAACAGATCAGTCACTACCAAAAGAAATTTCTTTCCGGTCCTGGTGCGGGGGTATGGTCCCATGATATCTAATGCAACAGTTTTGAATGCGGTGTCGGGCTGGCGTGGTTGTTATGGTGCATCTCTATCAGACAGTCTGGCTTTCCTGGTATTACATATGACACATTCGCGGACGTAATTACGAGTGTGCGATTTAGGCCTGGCCAATGAAACAGTTTCATAGCATTGCATCTTGTTTGTTTGGCACCCGGGTGTCCAGCTGTCTATCATGCGCAAACTGTAACACATGCTGTCGTTGCAGGGTTGGTACGAATGTTCTCCACCTCTCTCTCACGCCTGGTAAACGTGATTGTACTTCACCGTCTACCACTCTCCACCCTTCTACTGTTTGTTGGAAACATTTAATGCGGTGCTCTCTTGTGAAGTTATCTGACCGTGTAGTACCGCTCGCATGACAGCACCGGCGGTTATTGGCGGCAATGTGTCATGGTTGGCAACAGTGATGCGCTGTAGCATGGGTGGTATCGTGCCCCTTTCCGTGACGGCACTGACGGGTGGCAATACCTCCTCCCACTCGGTTTCATCACGTACAGTTTCGCTCATGTGAGCCCGCGTCTAGCAGGCACCGTAGTTACAGGCTGCTAATCTTGGCGTTGCTAAGCATCGACCAAGGACCAGTGCCACTCACCAGTACCCTTCCCATTAGAACACACATTAAACCAACGACAATGACACAGGGTTCTCTAAGCTACCAATTATGAAAGACAGATCTAGGCAAAACAATTTATATAACGTAAGTCGTCATACAAAGCTTAATAGTTTCACACGTATTCTCCACTGAGAAGTTGATACAGAATTACAATAAAAGATTAAGAGAGAAATACTAAACTGCTGTGGCCGACACACGCTCGCCACTTTATTCCATTAAAAAATAGGGACAAATCCCTAGTCGTACAGGGCTCGCGGCCGCGACAGCACACCCTCGACGTGTCATCAACGCAAACAAACAATTAACCAAACCTAACTGAAAAAACACGAAAAAACAAGAACACTAAACTCAAACAAAAGGAACTTACCAATGACATGGCTCAGGTGTGGCACCGCGGTCGCAAGCTAAACACAACCGCCCACGGTCGGGCCCGGGAGAAGACTCATTGTCTCGCAGATGGGAGCGTCTGAGCTGGGCACGGGAGGGAGAAGTGGGGGAAGGAGGGGAGAGCGAACACGAGCACATCCGACGGCGGCCGAGCACGGCCGAAGTCCAAGCGGGAAGTTCAAACCATTAAGCGCACAGGGCACAAGCACCAAGTTCCTCCAAAGCAACCTCACTGCCAGTCCAGGATATGTAAATTTAACAAATCTTCAAATGTGATGAACCGGAGTCGCCGACTCCCGGTACACATGTTTGGGTTTCTGGATAGTGCGTCTGCAAATTCGTTGGCTTCTCCCTCGACATGCTCTACTGTGAAGTCGCACTCTTGTAGCGTAAGGGCCCAACGTGCCAGTTTACTTTTACCTTTATGCATGTTTTTTAACCAGAGTAAAAAGCTGTTGTCTGTCCGCAAAGTGTAGTGGCGCCCAAGCAAATACAGCCTGTATTCACAGTGCGTGTATAATGGCTAGACATTCTTGCTCGTTCACATGATATTTACGCTCTACTGCTCCGAACATTGCTCTGTATTAACTGACTACATAACGATGCCCTGATTGGTAGGTTTGGTAGAGTAGACAGCCCATCCCTTCTTGACAGGCGTCTGTTTGAACAATGAATGGAAGCGCTGGGTCGAATCTGGCAAGTTGTTTACAATTTTGAAAGTCTTGTTTACTGGCGTGGAAAACTGCCTCTGCCTCGTCTGTCCACCTAATTTTCTTGTTACCGGCTAATAAAGTTGTAAATGGTGCGGTGATCTGTGCAAAATTGGGTATGAACTCTCTTAACCAGTTGATTAGGCCAAAATATTTCCTGACTTGTTTTCGTGAGCGGTGTGTTTTTGCTTCCTGAATTTTTGCTAACTGTTCCAGCTCTGGCTCGTGCCCATAGGGTGTGATGTAATGTCCCAAAAATGCAAGTTTACCCATTCCTAATTTACACTAATTTACCCCACACGTGAATCCATTTTGTTCTATGCTTTCAAATACTAGGGTACGATGACGCAAATGCTCTTCCCAATTCCGTGACCATATCAATACTACTTCCAGATATGCTACTGAAAAATTGTTAATGTAACCATCTAACACTTTAAATGAGTTTTAGAAAAGTTGCAGGCGCACATTTTAACCTAAGAGGCATGGCAACATATCGAAACCTACGTCCATCTGGGGTAGTGAAAGCTGTTTTTTCTCCATCTTGTTTACGAATTGGTATCTCATGGTCGAACTGCTCCAGTGGTACCCGCTAACCTCAACATGGTGATGGCACCTAACAATTTACAATAGCATAGCAGAGGCAGTAACGAGGGTTACGATTCCCAACTATTAGCAAGCAACGCCTTGGCTAGGGTTTAATTTCAATTCGAACAAAGCTAGAAACTCATAACCTCAAATCTCAGTATAGCAAAACAGGTTAATCATCAGCATGATCTGCAAGTAATGTCACAATTATTAGCAAACATGAAAAAGGAATATTACCATTTAGCTTCAACTTCAATAAAAGGTCGTAAGTAGGGTTCAATCGCAACAGCGATTTATTAATAAACCAAAACAACATCTTAACAATTACATAACCTTGAAAACTATACGAACTCAAATAGTTAACCAAGAATCAAAACATTCAAAATGAAACAAATAACATTAAACATTAACTTTACCAAAATACAATTAACAGGCATGCAAATGGAATCACATTTGAAGTTAAACAATATGAAATATCAAGAAGCCCTAGTCGATAACCCTGAGGAGGGTGTAGCAAAGACAATAACTAAACATTGGCTAGCCCTAACCTCTTAGGGAAATAGCGCACACAACATAGGCTAACTGAGTCCAATTCCTCAGTAGCTAACCCTGACATAAATTCGAGGGGACACACGCCCCCTAAACATACTTACTTACTAATTAAAACTTGAGGGACCCACGCCCCAACACATAATCTCAAACACAAGCATAACCTACCACAGTAGTATGCACACATAACTAACCCCCTCGCACAAGTCTCATAAATCGGGCACATAAGGTGCATGCAAAACATCTAATTCATTAACTATTAAATATCTGAAATGGTTTACATTCTCTGTCAAATCTAAGCATCAAATTGCATGTCTACAAAGATTAATTAACCAACAAACGAAACTAATAGAAAATACATGTCTGCCCCTCTCTGTCTCTCTCACTGAATAATATTAGTTATTTACTATAGCTTACATTTGAAATCCTGAACACGAAAGTTACTTTAATTTACCAGTCAAAATGAAAACAACAAACAGCACAAAACACGAACGAAAGCAATGTCTGAACTGTTTCTAACATCGTCAAATTACGTCGTTCACTGACGCAGTCTGTACAATGCTGTCAATATTCACAATATTGTAGTTGGCTGTCTGCTAAGTCCTGGTAAACGGTACATTTTAGTCGAATCTTCACAAAATGTGTGGAAGGAAGTGCAGGCCCAGCACACCACTGTGCTGGAACTGGTGGTTTTGCTCTGACAGTGTAGAGTGTCCAGCGCCCCCTGGTTCCAATGTTTAGTCGTCCCAGGTACGGCTCTATCACTGCATGGTTCGCCGTCAACCAGGGTACCCCCAGGATTAGATCCTTGCACAAGTCTGGTACACTCAGCAATTCTGCTTTGGTGGTTAAGTCTCGTACGCCAATGTTCACACATGCGGTACTGGATGCAAGCCCATCCTGCTTTACTGTGGCAAACTGCAAACGACATGGTGGAAATCTCATAGCGACATGATGTAATAGTCCTTCGCGCACAAAGTTATGACTCGCGGCTGTGTCGACTAACATGGTGATTGTCTTGCCCTCCAACTCAACTCTCACACACATTGTCGATGCACCTTCCTGCGTCACTCGGTACAATTTGGCACTCGCACTCATGTCCGGTGGTGAGGTTGGTATGAATGCTGGTTACCAACCTCCCATTCTAGTTTCCCTGCCTGTGATGTGGGTTGTTTGGGCACTTGTGCCAATGAAACTGCTGCCCAGGACAATAGCAGCATGGTTCGCTTGGAGTCCTCCGGTTAAAATCCTATGGCGGTCGTGGTGGCGTTCGCTGTTGCTGCTGTCTCTGCATCGTGGGCGGTTGTTGTTGCCTTTGCATGACTGGCGAGGCTGTTAGTCGCCTATTTTGCTGATGCGTGCTGTCAGCTGTCGCGGTAACGTTCGCATATGTGCGGCGATTCGTGGTTGCTTTACGTCTCGCTCGTACTCACATGCCTCCCGGATGAAACGTTCAATGGCATGGCGTGGAATGGTGCGTAAATGTGGTCTAATTGTTGGTGATGCCTGGGTGACTACGATTTCTAACACTTGCTCTACTGGTTTGTACTGGGACAGCACCTTCCTTGAAGCGTTAGAGACTGATCTCAGGTTTCTGCCACTGTGTGCCTCTGGACTTGTTTGATTCCTACGCCAAGGCTGTGATGTCAGCCGACTGTCTCGCTCTGTGACGTCTGGAACTGTGTAGTGCGCGTGCCTCGCCGCTTCGTCGGAGCTCGGGTGTCTTCGGTAGTCTTGGTGTCCCCACCTTTGGCCGGCCTTCCCTCCCTCCTTCCCCGCCTCTGCCTTAGCGCCTCGCCGTCTTGCGCTTCGAGGAGTAGGTTGTGCCTCTCTCGCCATCACCTCAACGCCCGCCTGATCGTTTTGTTTTGGTAAGTGTTTACTTTAGGGTCGTACTTCCGTGTTACGGTTAGGTAATTCGCGTGTTTACCCTTTGTTGGTTTTGTGCTTAATATTTCTGTGTGCGTTTAGTTTTTGCTTACTTCTTCACCTTCCTATTATTCTAATTGGCCGAGCGGACGTTGATGTGATGGGCGAGAAATGAGAGTCGAGGCGTTGAATTTTCCATTTAATCCGTAGTGAACTACTCCCTGTGTTTTTGGATAAGGCTTACGAGCCCTCATTTATTTGTCAAGGGCTTCGAGCGTGTTTTGCTTGTTTTTATAATGATTTTGTGTAATTTGTAACGTTTGTCATCAGTGCACATTGAGTCAAATACATATGTCGAAACCATGCCACGATTACGTTTGTTTCTAGTAGATGTTGTCATTCCCACTTGTATTTCATGTGTGTGTTTGTCTGTGCCTTTTGTGTACTCCCTTGGAATTGTTGTACCTATGCACACCCCGGGATTAGCCTGATTAGACCAGGCTTTCAGACGTAGGTCTGATAGATCGTAGTCTGGTTAACTAGTGCCTTGGACGGGCACAGGTTTGTCTGGGTAAACACGCCTGTATAATGCTGCTTTGCGTTGCGTGAACTCCTCTATGTCCTCTTTCTCTTGTTGTTGTTGTTCAAGGTACAAACTGGCACTATTTTTGATGTGATTGGTACTAGTTTCGAACCGGTTGCGCAATTTTGTGCAAAATGTCTCCCACGTGACCTGATACTCGCAAGCTAGATTCCACCACTTGGCGGTTGTGCCACGAAGCCGATTAGCGGTTATTTTAGTCCAATGGTCTCTATGTACTCTATGCCGACTAAGTTTGCCTTTATACACCGACAGGAATACTCGTTGATCTTCCGCCTCACCCTCTGCGAAAGTTGGTAGCAATACAGTGCGATCTGGCCCTCTCAATCCCTGCATTGAACAAATGCTCTCTGAGTGTAAAGGTAACTCTGAGTAGGTTGCGTGATCGGTACATATGTCTTCTGTTCAGAACTACCTAACCTGCATGACTGACAATTAAAAATACAGTCTCTATACGTCCGGTACTCTTTGTAACTCGTGCATCGTGTGTGCACTCTTGACACTACGCCCACTGCTTACCTCGATTGTCACATCCATTTTGTGCGCATCTCTGTGCTGGCTGCGTTGGTAGGTCCTTTTTTTCCCTGATATTGTAAATAGCATACATAGCTAATTACTGAATCTGCTATATAAATACACATTGACAATCACCACAAGAGTTATAATTAAACATGTGAAACAGCAAAACGAGGGACGTCTGCAAAAATAAGAAATTTCAACTAATACCTTTATTCTAACTACGTTAAAATTAGGGCAGTTAAAAATTTTGACAACAGGTAGTGCTATTATTATTAAGTATTAAAAACGGATATAATGAAAATACAACGAATTTATATTTAATGATTCTAGATTCATTTCGCACGTCTATAAAATATATTAAAATATATTTATATTTCTTTATTTATATTTCTTTAAAAGTCCTTACTAATATCTTATTTAAATTTATAGATATTTAGTTAAAATATCTTTAATGAAAGTTTCAAACTGAATACTATAATGTGTTACGACATGGATATTAGCATTTGTTGTGTTAGATAATTTTTGTTAGTGACGTCTGCATATAACACATACGTACAATACTTGTAGTGAATAATTATTTGTTTTTAATTTACATATGTCACTTTTCTTTAATTTTGACATTTTGTTCTATTTCAAACATGGTATATATCAATCTTTCAAGTTGAAGTTACCGAGCACGAAGCAACTGCAACTGTCACCTGGAAAATAAGGCTTTGAAAGCTTTTTATCCTTAACAAACTCCGCAACAAGGCAAGTTCAGACTATTTTTTATATTTGCAAATCCAGAAAATTTCAAATTATGGGTTTTGTATGTGACAAAACTATAAAATACATCTGAACTTTAACATTGCCGTAAACTGCAAAACATTTGTTGATACCGTACTTAATTGACTCTAGGCGGACCAGCTCATGGTTCTGAAGTGTCAGTAACACTGGCTAATACCACTTACGCAATATAAACACCAACAGGGACTCGAAGCAAAAACAATGGAAAACATACTACTGAATTATATAGAAAAAGCATACTCCAAGCGCAGGTTGGTAGTCGCTTCACACCAGCATGCCAGACAGTGACAAAATTAAGAATCGAATATACTACTTTTGTCACTGTGTCAAGGTCACAATTTGTGTGATGTGACCGTGCTTCTGATTGACTGTTAAAAATGTTTGCGTCAGTATGAGGAACATATTATCGGACTGTTGTGGCATCGTAAATCCACCATAATACCACAACATTGTGGTAGCACTCTAGTCTTCTTCTTTCCGTACTAAAATCTCTATGACAGCAATTCAGAAAGTCTTCAATCTTTCACGCTGGCCTGTACAGACAATCTTAATGTTAACATACATTTTATGTCTGTGCAAGCTTGTGTTTGCAACAAATATTTCTTACGCTTACTAATCAAGAGGAACTTACATAATTACTTCTAATATTACAATTTATCTGGCTTCTTGCTAGAAGAGTAAATTTCACACACATTACAGTACATACTATATGATAAGGTTCAAATAAATATCACTTAAAATCATAACTACAATGTCTATATTTCTTTGAAACACATGCTCCATTGGTACTTGCACACTCATATGCGTTACAAAATTTTAACAAGAATATACACATTTTTTGTTTAAATTTGAAACTTATTTATTGTTAAACAGAACAACCTTATTAGTGCATCACTTATCAGAAATAGGTACATGTATGTACCTACATGCGCAATTGATAAGGGGAACAAAGATACTGTTGGCTATAAATACAATGCTACATTTTGACACATATTGCTTATGTAAAATCATTTACGATTTTATTTTTAAACCTGGCACACAGTGTGAAAATCTACAATAGACATTAAAAATTTCCAGCATAACTTTATTAAATTTTTTTTGCAGCTGATAAAATTAAAAATTTCCAGCATAACTTTATTAAACTTTTTTTGCAGCTGATAAAACATAAAGTACTATAGCTTTTACTACACTTTAGGCAAAAAAATATGACTAAATTCTGTATTGTGTTATTTTATTTATAAATAGTGTTACATGTACTGCATTGTGTGATGGTTTTCAAAATTCCATTATTAAAAATTGTTCTGCTGTAATTTTTATTAGACAGTCTTGAAAAAAAAAAAAAAAAAGCACAACCACATGGATATAATTTATTTGTTACCTGTCACTTTCAACACTGTTATCCAACATTCTCATATTTGGCCTAACATGAAAATAATATGGGTTGGTTTCTCGCAGCTGAGAATAATATATATCCAGAAACCAATGTTACAGTGAAAGCATACAGTACCTATTGTACACACAGAGAATTTAAAAATCTTCAGATTATTATTTTCCTAACAAAAAATTTATTAATATTGCATAAGATATTCACTAGCAGCTGTTGCATAAGGACATGTGAATACCCAGTTTTCTGTGAAGCTTTTATGCAAACTATTATCATTCCTCTGTGTTTTGTAACGCTGACATGATTTTTAACGTTTGTTTCACCTATTACGAATACATGGGGCTTTTATTCGGTAATGCATCAATGTTGCAACCCTGTGATAATCACAATGGATCTGTGCCCTTCTCTCTACCCGAGCATGTGTACATACTACAAAATGACTTCACCTCTACAATACTAGAGAAGGCTGCTCAAGCCAGTTTATGACGAAATATGTTCTTTCTTTTTGACCCCTAGGTAGCAGCACACATATTGCTGCAACTATGTACATAATTTTACATCCTCAAACATTTTTTTTAAATACTGCATCATAAAAATTCAATTTAATAACTGAATAGATGTTCATGGAAATTAAATATATACAGCGAGTGTTTTCATGTACTGTACAGTATTTTTAAGTCAGAAGTGAGGTGCATTTACACAAAATGTAATGAGCGTTACGAATGAAAAATAAGTGTACATATTTACTTGCTGGAAATTATAAACACAGAATTAAATTAAAAGAGTAGAAAATTTTAATGTGTTTAAGATCCATATTCACATTTGCCAGGAAATGAGATAACTATGAAAAAACTTTCGGTGTTAGAATACAAACTTCAACTCTTACACTCTCGCATGAAGGGGTCGCGGTTGGTGCAATGGCTAGAGTACTCGCCTCCTACCTAGGCAATCCGGATTCGATTCCCAGCGGGGTCGGTCCCTGGATTTTCGCACGTGAAAATTGTTCCGGATGATGCTGCTGATTGGCGAGTTTTCTCGGGGATCTCCTGTTCCCTTCACCCCTTCATTCCAGCACTGTTCCATACTAGCATCATGTCACCCCGCACAAGTGCTTAAGATCTACATGATTAGCGATGACCAAAATATCTTCAATCAATCAATTCTCCCTGGATTTTTGCATGTGTGAATCGTGCCAAATGATGCTGCTGGTCAGTCTCGGGGTGTGGTATTATGTGTGTTTTAAGAGGCTTATGCACCTGATGCATGAATGGTGCTGTAGCATGCTGCACCTGTTCTTCTCTACGAGAAACAGATAAATTTATTCACAATATGTTTATCTAAAAAAGAACACATGGTTAAAACAAGGCTTCTATCATTTTAAAAATGCAACATGCTTATTAGAAGTATGTTTTTGGGGCCCTTCAAAATTGTTAAAAATGGCTTTTTTAGACAGCTGTAACTGGAAAAAATACCACCCTGATTCATAAAACACAAATGTTGGAAGCATGCGTTGGAATTTACTACTGACTTTCCACAAATAAAATTGTAAGGTCACCGCTTTAAGTCCAATAGGAAAAAGAATAGTAGAGAAACACTGCATGCAAGTTTGGCATGTTACAAATAGAAGTGACACTATTACCATTGAGTCTGGAGCTGAACCTTATCGCTTCACTGTCTCCGCGCAATCAAACGCGAAAAATTACATCTGGTGAGTAGCCCTCTTTTAAAACTGTAAAAAAAACATTTTGTACAAAAACCTTTTTGGAACAAAAGAATGTCAACTCTAGCATGCAAGAATGGATTAACCAGATTCCGCAAGAATAGATTAACAAGATTTCAACATTACTTTTTCTCGTGTTCACCCCATACATATTTTCATTCTTTAGGGAGAAAGGGTGCACAATATATCAGTAAACTGTACGTTTTTATCCAACTTTTATGTTGGCAAACTGGTTATTTTCATTTATCCATTTTTCCCCGATTATCGGGCGTTTACTGTACTGCCAAAAACATAATGCATACAGTACAAGGGAATTTTTCCATTAAGAGACCAAGAACAGGCAGCACCATGACCAGGGTAACAATCACGAGTCATTTTGTAAGAATGCTGTTGCCCATTCTAATTAATTAGTGATACATTTCTGTCTTATTTCTGTTTATGTGAGAGGCAAACCAGAATTTCATACAAAAAAAAAAAAATATATATATATATATATATATATATATATATATGTTTTAGAGGTTGAAAAAGGCCAATTCCAATCTAGGACAGTACCAAGTAAACATACAAAAAATTACAGTCCTCCTTTCTGCTAGTTGTGTCAGTATTTACAAAATACAGTATTGTACATAATGAAGATGTGACATGTTCCTCTAGATAACTATATGTTAGTACCACGGTCGTTGAAGAACAGGTCTGGACACTCGCCTATCTAACAATGTATTTTGCTTGACCCCCTTGTTGTTTGGCTGTAGTTAGTCACGTTACCGAGAATGTCGTACTTTTTGGCGCTGTTTTCCGGGCGGTCGGACTCAAACTCCGTCGACTTATTAACATTGTTAAATTTATAAAGTAAATAAATATTGCTGGAGCCTTTTCTTAAATTTGTGAGTGAAGAAAGTATATCATAAATTGATAAAAAATATGTTTTGATAAATTGTTTATCTTAGCGGAAAGGAAGTGGGCGGAGTTTAGTACGACCGCCCTAACATCAGCGCCAATAAAACACAATATTCTCGGTAACTTGGTGAACTACAGCCAAACAACAAGAGGGTCAAGTTTCCAGGCGAGTGTCCAGACCTGTTCTTCTATGACCGTGGTTAGTACATATTCTCAGTAAGATTAAATTTCTGTAAGAACCAATACTGCCAACAGTAAAGTACACTATAGAGTACAAGTAGATGCTACCATACATCATATCTGAACAAACATAATCATAGCAACTACCGGTAACCAGGAATACAAACTGATGCTAAGATTTAAAAATTCACTCATGTAACACACAACAAACACACAAAAGTGTTGAGAAATATAATTTTTGTTCACTTTCAAAATAGGCTAAAAAAATTAACATTTTTAATGTATGTAATAGGTTAAAGAAAAGCTTTAAAAAAGTTTGTGATCACTTGTTTTGCAGTGCAGACATTCTTAGCAGCAATTTATGAAGTGGGTTGACTTTTAAGGTAAACAGAAATATTACATTACTGCCTTTTTTGAGCAACAAATACACAATATGTTAACATGAAGTCCAATGCCGTATTTTGCCTGTCCTTTCTAGGTGTACATTACTGTCGAGACTAGTTCCGGATCTCTTTCAAGTGTTTGAACAAAAAAAGAGTGATGGATGTATGGATGGAAGTCTCTTACCTATCTATATTTCTTAGCCATTTATCCAACAAACTAATACAGAGTATGTTTATGCAAATTACATACATTGGCCATGTCTTGTACTGTTTATCCAATATAAGAATTCAGTATTTTGACAGCAGATGTTACAAATATTTGTAACACGTGACATACACGTGGCAGAAGAACATACCATTTAAAACAAAGCATGGTCATATGACCTGATGAAGTAGTAGTGGCAGCCCTGAACAACAAATTGGTTATCTTCTATCGCCGACATTGAAAATAGTTTGTATTAAATGTGAAAAATAAGTAAGCATTTTGGAGGAACAGCAATATAATAACACAGCTCCGTGTCCAGCATTAGTCAGTTAACTATTTTATTCTATTCAAATTGTATAACTTCTATAACTACTGTACAAACAACCGCATGCCGGCAACCAAAACAATGGACGGCCATTGCGAGCACAAAGCAAAGAGAGTATGAGCTTCTTGTGTGGTGTGTGTTCGTGATTCTTATAAGGTGTTATTTTAATAATCTGTGTGTATATTTTACTTATTGCAATGCAGGGATTAAAATACCCAACCTGTAAATGCCAACAACAACGGGATATCAAGACGTGTTTCGGAAGACGGGAACTGGAAAAACATTCAGCCATGCAGCAGGGTGGCATGTCTACAAAAAAAAAGTTGCTAAGTAAGGAGGAGGTAATCTGTCCATCGAAAAGTGCTACAGAAAATAATAAAATGTTACCTACCTTTTATTTTAACAGAATTTGTGGGTAAACACTTATCAGTTCCTGCTTTTTCAAGGCCTCAAATCAATAAATTGTTTTTGTATGAAAAAGTCTGAGTTTAATGTCTTTTTTTTTAGCAAGTATGTCGTACCATTTAATACAAATTCCACGTGAGATGTTGTGCCTGTAAGCTGAAAAAATATAGGCTTACATATTACCAAAAGAAAAAAGCCTGAAGATGTACGCCTATGTATTTCCCGGCCATTAAACCTGAGTTCCTGAGCCCTGTCTTGTCAGTTCTCATCTTCATGGAGTCAGAGGAGTTTTCAAGCTCAGGTAATTGCCCTTCAGAAGCAATGTGTTTCTTCAGCCAGCAGTAAGTACATTTATCATTATGCCTATAGGCCCCTACTATCAGTGCCAATTGCACAGTCATACAGAGAAAAATCTAAGACCTCTCTAAGTGAACTGTGAGAAATTTTCATTGCAGAAACAAAAAGTGAGTGAAATCTAAGGAAAAACTGAGAATTTCTTAAGGTGTCCTCAGACCTTCCTTAAGATTTTCTCAAGCTGCAAGTACAATTGATGTTAGAATGCCACATGGGGGAAAAAAATATTCTATTTTTGAATTTATTGTTAATATTTTAGAGGAGGAACATAACCATGGTGTAAATGAAAGACTGCACTGGCATCTACATCATCATTTATATTCGTTGTACATTTTTGCATGAAAGGAATGTCATAATTTTTAATGTCCCTATTCTTTTCAAACAAAATGGTTACAATACCATTTTTTAAACAAATTTGACATATTTTTTAACATTTTTATTTTACATTTTTTCAGCTTTACAGTATGTGAAACACTAAATATAAATTATCAAATCACCGTCATGTAAGTTTTGTGCATAATAAATGGAAAATAATATACATTTCAGCTACATTCACAAGTCGATGCATGAAATTATTTTTCTCACTAATACTGTGGCAACACTCCACCTCAACTGAGATATCTCAATTTCCTGATTGTGCAATGCAAACAAAAAATTAACAGATTTTACTTAAGTTCGCCTAAGTTTCACCTTTACCGCAACATTTTCCTCACTTGAGTCTACAATTGACCCATATTTACATACTTTTACAATAAATTACAGTATTTACTACTCGACCATGACAACTAGTCCTCCCACGTGGGGAAGAAATGTGGCGCTAATAGTAGGAGAAATGTACTGTGCCTGAGGGGAGTTCATTGTACACTGTCAGTGGAGTTGTAGCGGAGAAAACCAATAAACACAGATAATTTTTATAAGCAGGGCAGGCATGCAAATGAGGCTTGAATACTGGTCAGCTAAGTATCGTATTTCCTCAACGCGCTAACTTTCCTTCTCACAACCACACTTTTTAACTTTCCAACAGGTATATTAGTTACATTTGGTATTCTGTATTCAAAGATAATGCACACTTTTTTTCAAGACTTTCCCAGTAACTGAAGCTGTATCAGACAAATCATATTAAGAAGTTATATTCGTACATTTTCTGTCTATATCTATATGCCGGTTGTCTATGCCACAATATTATGGTTGGTGCTGTGGTGCGCCACACCAGTAGTGTGCGATGGTCAAGGACAACACAGTGGTAGCTCACTATCCTCCTGCAGGACTAGTTATCATGGTCAAGTAGTACCCATGTACCATCTCCCCTCCCCATGTAAGACCAGCACCCCCATTTTCAACTTACTCTCAAGAAAAAAATTTTTTTTCACAATACGGTCAAATTTAATTGACTTTTGTTCAAGCATGTAATTAAATAACATTTAAATATTACATGAATCAAATGTGTGACAGATTTCTAAGAATTAAATTACTTCACAAAAGTCAAAGTAGTGCTTAGCACCATTTAACGTGTTGGAAGCAGAGATGGGGAAAGCTCAAGTTTAACAGGCACACTGCTGCATGGCACGCAAATGCTTCACAGCAGCAGCAGTAGTGTGTTGGCAGTTGTCGGTACTGTTAACAGCGTAACAAAGAGAAGAAAATCGCCCGCTCTTTTTACACTGCTTTATTTGCACAAACAGAACACGTACGTACTACTCAAGACTATGTTAGCCACAGTTTACTGTTGCCTGTTGTGGTGGTGCTGCCCATTCTGTGGTGTTGCTGTACGATGTTGATGTTTGGTATCAAGTCCCTGTTTGCGGTGACAGAATGTGGTGGTGCTGTATATATGTATGATGTTGTTGTAGGTTATGTTGATCCTTGTTGCCGGCGACGACTTATCAAATTAGACTTTTCTTTGTTATTTATATGCCCGGATAGCCTGAGGTGTTTACCTAAGGGGTTTACATAAAAGAAAAAGAAAAAAAATTTTTTATACCTTTTACACCTTCAGTCTCTTTTATTAACGGTTCATCAGACGCACATGACACAGTAATGTACAAAAATTCCTTCCAGTATCTACTTAAGGCGTGAACGTGAATAGGTAATACCAGTGGCGGAATTCACCAAGTCATGAGTGTTCGTCCAAGTCTATTATCGGTTTTGATCTGCCTCAGTTTGCTCCACAAAGGAAAACGACCTAAACTACGGGGTACTGCTATACTCACATGTGCAGCTATTTCTTGCACCTACTTACTTGAGTACTACTCTTAATAAACACTGCAAAATAAATATATATTTGAGGAATTTAGTGAAGGCAACACAGCCCTCTAAGCTTCACCGCCCCTCTACCACGTCTAACACGTCCTCTTCCTCCCGCCATGACGCCCCAACTAATCAAACACTCAGCCGGCCATCTCCCGGTGACCGTTCCCTATCTCCGATGGATCACAACTAACTTTCCTGGGCAGACACACTGACTTACTCGGCCGAGCGGCGGAGGGATACATCAGGATCCAACTTGCCTAAGAAGCTGGTTAATTAACATTTACTAAGGAAGCAAACTATGTAACATAGGTACTGATAAATTTACAAAGCGTTTTATTCCATCATACCAGCTAAATATTCCTTAAGTTTATTAAATGGGGATGTGCAGCGTCGTCAATCTGTCACGGATCACCACCTTTTTAGTGTTGTTGCAGATGGGCACTACCACCCACGTCGATCAAGAAAGACCCTACAGAGCCCATCGCATTCCAGCATGTCCTTGTACGTGCCTCCAAGCGAATGAACTCTGACCTGCCTGCCAGATAAATCCATCCAAGCACAGGCTAGCTCAGAGCTCATTTGAAATTTTAAAAGCCAGCACTTCTCTGTACGTGCTTCCAAGCAAAAGAACTATGATCAGCCTGCCAAATAAATCCCATTCCAGGAGAAGCAAGCTAAGAGGCTAATTGAAAATTTTAAAAAACTAAACAAGGCAAAATATAAGAAAAGTTTACTTAGAAAAGTTGCTTGAAATTAAATTAACTTTAAAATGAGTCCGAACACAATATAAATCTGAAACAATTGACACGTAAAATAAAATATTTTTCTCTTGTTTTAACAGTTAAATTTTAAATTTTGAATAAAGTTTTTATGTTAATTTCTCTACTAGCACCTCCAATTAATATGTTGGATCCCGCCATATACATCCTTATCCCTGGTTAAGTTGGCCTACTTAATTTGTTATAAACCACAGAAAAAAAAAATTAATTAAGACAAAAAAAATTTGAAATTACTGTATGACAAAGAGGCCAAGTAAGTGCCACGTGCCAGTGCACGTCACACTGTGTCCACATCATCGTATTTGAGCTCACACTGCTGGTTCTCATATACTCCTCTACTCGCCTGCCTTCCCATCGCCCAACTGCGAGTCCAGGAGACAAAAACAGCAGTCGAGCAAAATAGCAGGGCTGCATGTATTAGCGCCTTTGGCCCGATCATCCCACCCCCCTTGAAACACCATGTTTCAAATCCTGCAGTTTCCAGTCCCCTGGTAAGGGGCATAGATATGCGACTGCTCTCTTCATTTCTCTCCATGTGATACCTGCAGGCTGACTACCTGCAGAAAATTCACCCTTCCCTGGGAAAAGCTGAGTTACTCAAATAAGTTTCCACAATTGTAGAGGCATGTTGTGTTCTTTAGCCAGGACCAACAAGCCTAGTGTTACAATGGGTCCACGAGTATGCTTAGTCCACTGCTGCAGTTCAGTCAAATACTCCATCCATGCAACCCATAAATATTGTATTGTTTATGACTTCGGGATACTTGTGAGAGACTCTCCAATCAGGAAATAGATAGGAGTTAGAGCTTTTGGGTCTGATGGCATAGGGATCAATGGCTTAAAGTTGAAACATGTGCCTACTTGTGATACAGCGGTGTTCAGCTGTTCATAAGATAAAATGGCTGGAGCTACAACCCTTTCAAAGTGGTGGTTCATAGAGTGGTGAATGAAATGTCACTCCATTTCTTCTTCAGCGAGCATTGTATTCAAATCTTGCTTGAGGCTTACAGATTGTAACAAGTGATCTTGTTTTGACTAGTTCTCTGTTTCCTACAGTGAGGCAATTAACATTGTCAGAATATATATGAGCACATTTTCCTCCATGTAGCAGATGGTCTGAGACTGATTCACTAGGTTCCCTTCTAGGCCATTCTGGTGGCTCTGTGCCCAGCAAACTTGGTCCTTTACATCATATGTTCAGTGAAATGAACTTGTCTGGAGCCACAACTGTAGAGATAACATCTACTGAGCTGTCACTGTACTTGACAGGATGCTGGTCATCAACCTGTAAAGTCTCTTCAATGCTGAAATCTTGGAAAAGTTGCCAAGTTCCAATAACTTGCACATGCACTTGATTTATATTCTTAACCTCTTGAAGGCAATCCAGTTCAAATCTTTCTGTTTCTGCAGAAAAATGTTTGTTGAGAATGTCTTCCGTCATCCAGAACCCTTCCATTACCTCATCTGGCTGGTCACATGTGGTAAGATGGAAAACTGACTCTGCATTAGCTATTAGGTCGTGCTGAATTCAGCCAGCTATCACCCAGCCTAATTTGGTCTCTTGTAGGATAGGGAAGTTGTTTTGCTCCAACATTTCCCAAAATAATCCACCTCCGAAGAGTAAACCTATTCTGCTGGAGCAGCTGAAACCTGGGTCTGCCAATTTCACTGCTTTAGGGATGTTCCAATGTCTGGTATTTAGTGGCAATGTAGGTTGGTACTGTGTTATTTGAGGTAGAACCAGACACTCTATGTGGGCATTGTATTCACTTGACACATGATCTGATATTGATGGTGACTGCATACCTTGTCTAAGTACTCTAATCACTAAGGCCTGCCACTAGAATATTGACTGCACGTTTCTACAGAACTAACTTTCTACACATAGCCTCAGTCAGTAATAAAGTTGGTTTGTGATGTCGAGTCCAGTATAGATCTGATCGTGACCCTTCTACCTCGTCTGTCTTTGACATCCACACACACTGTTGGTAGCAGAATTTGCACTGCAGCTTTTACCTCGGTGGCACAGGTTACAGTTTCTTGAACTTTGCTGTTACTGCCTTCACACTCCTGTCCTCCTTGCTCACAGTGAAGTTGTAAAATGTGACAACAACCACACAATATACAACTACTTGCATGATATTCCTTCAACAAGGGTTTCAACTCAAGAAGTTAAAGCATAGTCCACACCTTTAATCATGTCAATGTATGCTCTTGGTCTTGTTTTCAAAAACTGGGTACAATGAAATAATTTATGTTGTCTATTACACATTTGACATTCATTCTTGTGTTCAATCACATTTGTACTTAGAACAGGTGTTTTTCACTGCATAGCCTTACCTATTTAGAATTATTTTATTTAAATGTAGATATTCCCCTGATATGGGTTGCTTAATGGATATTGCATCCAGCATCTGGCACCTGTGACATAAAAATTTGGTTAGGTTATTCAATGTTGGTCATTTCTGTTATGATTTGGTTTCCCATGCCCTCAATGTTATTAGATCTAGTTTGACTGACACCAAAAGGATGAGAATGTGTCCCAAGAGTTGGTTGGTTGTTTCAAAGCTGACAGTGCTCTTACATACATTTGAAATTAATCCAGAAGTTTGTAGAAAAAAACAGATTACTCATTCTCTAGCCTGGGGCAGTTCGAAAAGAGATGTAACATGCGTTTGAATTACTGCCCTTCTATTGTGGTGACACTTTTTAAAAAGTTCCCATGCCACTTGATAGTTTCATATAGTCAACTGCAGTGAATTTATTGTTTCAGCTGCTGCATCTCTTAAGAATGACCTCAAGTATTGAAACCTTTATATGTCTGAAAGTGACTCATAATGGACGACTTGAAAAGCGGCAGAGCTTCCGTCAGGTGTGGGATACAATTCCTATCTCCATGGATACCGCAGCCGAACATAACCTTCATTTAGCTGTTTGGCTTCACATTTCCTGGATGAGATGTACGTCAAGAAAATTTATTATTTGTTTGGAATTTGCCGTTTTTTCAGGTAAACATTAATCTTACGTATTTGCGTATCTTAACCATGAAATTGAAACTAATATTTTTTACCCTTGCGTGCAAATCTATGAACGCGCAACAATTTTGCTTTCTGCAATTACCAACTAACAAATCAGCATGTTTGTAAACAAGCTTTGTTTCCCACAGTACTTTTGCCCTGCGGTGACGTCAGGGGGCGTGTACTTCAAGTCGTCCATTATGTACAAGGACCTGAAAAAGATCACAGAATGGTATCAAATCCTCATAATTTCTCGTGAATGTGGGCAATTCAAGAGTGGGGAGTTTTATAGTAGGCACTGGTTGTGCTGCTTGTGATGCCTTACCAAAGTGTGAAGCAGGTTTTCATTAAATATGACTGGGCCTTTGACCCTGAAGAAAAGTATGTTTCTTCAAACTCATCATGCTTTGAACTTACTGACTCCCTTATGTCGATCATCTCCAACTGAGACTTAAGTTTCTCAAAATGCTCTAAAAAAATTTTTTTTTTCTTTTTATTTTGTCCAAGCGAATGGGTAGTTGTGATACATATTGACCATTGCTGATAGAATCTACATACATGGCAAATCTGGTCAAGCGCCCCTTGAGTTGTGCTCGCCTGGTTACAAGTGTTTTCCTTTCCCCTTCTGCCATTACTGTTAAGGATATCAATACAGCTAAACACAATTTACAAAGATCAACAGGCAACGATAGACAGGAATTGGAATGTGATAAAGGAAATAATCAATCTATCACACTGACCTAAGTATTACAAGACAATGTACTGATGAGCGATGCTGAATCCAATTTCTCTATAAATGTTTGGTGCAATTGTTCTCAAAGTTACCATAGAAACAATTGCCAAGGCGTGGTTCCACATTATTCTCTCTGAATGAAGAATGTACAAAAATTGTAGTCAGCTGTTTCTGTTTGTGAAGGTAAGGCTACGAATATGTTCATCATTAACTCCCACACGAGCAATGTTTCCATCTCAGAATGCCTGTGCAATTAGTCTCACTGCCGGTGCACACTGCTTGGCACCTGCTGCCAACTATACTTGTCGTTGCATGTAGTTATGAACGCATGCGTCACCATGCGATAGCTGATAAGCATTGATGTCCGCAAGGCGCGAGTAAATTAATGAAGCGTGATGTTTACCATGTACGAACTATGGCACCATAAGACTGTGGAGATGAAGTTATCCTACGACTTCATGGTAAAACTACTGTAGGTATTTCATGTTCTGTCCTATTTATCATGTCTGGGTCATCAAAATGTCGACAGCATTACAAAGAGAAGGCAAATCGCCTGCTTTTTTACACTGTTTTATTTACACAAACAAAACATGTACATACTACTCAAAACTGTTAACACAGTTCACTGTCATTTGTGTCCACAGCATCGTGTCTGAGCTCACACTGCTGGCTCTCATTTACTCCTCCACTCTCCTGCCTTCCCATCACCCAATCACGAGTCCAGGAGATAAGCATGGCAAGGAGGCAGTTTGTATTCCTTTTCGCCAGGGGTGAGACAGCTCAAGTCGAGCCAAGGTAGCGAGGCTGCATGAATTAACGCCTTTAGCCTAAATAGGTACTTGGAGCACTTTCTGGCAGAGCAATGAATCACAATCTCAGTCTTGGATCTCTACCTAGATGCTTGGATTTTCGTTCAGTGGACAGCACAAGTGAAACAAAGGAACGTTGTCTTGGCACTGCTCGGCATAATTTGACACACTGCAAGCTTGTTACGTCTTAGTGGGCTGGCAGCTGCCAATGCACTGCAGTTTTCTTGGCTGACAGTAATGATGGTGTTGCATATTTACTGCTTATGGGCTGTAACCTGATATTAAAGTTGTTTACACTTATTTTTCTGTTATTATAAAGTCTTCCAGCAGTCTGTCATGTACAATAAATCCAACTCTTCCAGGCCATATTTGTTCATAAACCTCAATTTCCATGTATAACCTGCACCCCCAATTAACTTTGTTTTTGAGGAAAAACGTGCGGGTAGTACACGAGTAAATACTGTATTTCTCCATTCTCTTCCAAAAAAACCTTTTGGTCTCGCTTTATGACCAACATTTTCGTGCAGAGATGTGTACAGTACATGTACGCACAATATCTTGGTTTAGCCTCAATATTGAAAAGTTAAATGTCAATCACAGCCTATCATTAGGCCTAAATATGTAAATTATGTACATACATACATGGCAATTCACATGAAGCAAGAACCATATTGGTCGCCATCTGACACTTAAAACAGAAACTAAATTCAACTGATATGAATGTAATGAATAGTTTCAGTTCCTTGAAAAATACCCATAAAATACAGGCTAAACTTCAACAGTAACAAACAACTTAAAGATAATTAAGGAAGGTTACATTCCATTACAGTACTCACATTGGCCATAACAAAAATATTGAGACACATACGAAGTAATAAAATTTACAGTGTTCTAAGAAACGAACCTGACGTACATACAGGATCACGGGAAAAACCATGTTGGTTCAAAAATAGGTTCATTTATTGTAAAACAGTTTATAGAACTATAGACAAAATTATCTGCAGTAACTACTGCAAAAAATGCATCTTTGTAAAGGTTGTGTTCAGATAAACTACGTACTTAAGTATCCTAGCAATTAATTAGTAGGGGCTACAGTTGGTGCAGTGGCTAGAGCATTCACCTCCCAATAAGGAGATCTGAGTTCAATTCCCAGTGGAGTCTGTCCCTGGATTTTCTCTGAAAGCTGTCATTTCCCCCATCCCTCACTCCAGGGCTTCACCATACGGACTTCATGTCATTCCTCACCAAGGCTAAAGACTTGGATATTAAAGGGTATGGAATTGTACAATGTCGAGTGGACGACTGGAATACTCAATTGTCAATAAAATCTGATCTACTCATTAAAATCACATGATTTTTTTTTTGCCTAGTAGATAATTTATCAGCAGATGTTTATTTATATAACACTATGCGGTAGTATGCTTTACTTTTCAGTAAAAAATTAAAAACTGTTATTAGAAATATAAGGGCTTGAAACCTCAAAATCTACAAAAATGGAAAGCTGAAATTTTTATAATTTTTTATTATGATAGTATTTAGGCCTCTATAATAACATAATTTCAAAAATACTCACTTTTGATTTGAAAATAATTTTAAAATCCGAAAATTTCTGTGTGAGAGGTTTATGGATGTCAAAAAATATTTTCAAATGTAAAAGTAAGTATTTTTGAAATTTACTTATTATAGTGGTCTAGATATTAAAAATTATTAAAATGAGTTTTCCAATTTTGTGGATTTTGTGAATTCAAGCACTTATTTTTCTAAAAACAGTTTTTAATTTTTTATTAGAAAGTAACGCATACTACCGCATAGTGCTATATAAATAAACATACAATGATAAAATATCTACTCGACAAAAAATCTCATCGAATTTTTATGTGTAGTATCAGATTTTATTGACGATTGTATATTCCAGTCGTCCACTCAACAACGTCCCTTTCACTACACCTTAAGGGTGTTCAAGTGGTAAAAATTCATAATTTTATATTTGCTTGGCATAGTGTTAGTTTTATAGACATTACTTGTGACTACATTTTACACTTGTAGAAATTTTTTAGCTCTCATAGTTTTCCCATAGTGACATGTCGAAGTCACAATTTGCAAGTTACAGGAACATAGATACAACAAAAACCAAGTGGCTTGCTCGAATGAAATAATTTACACTGAAATTAGATATAATGGGCACTGTGCTAAAAGATTTAAAAACACAGAATGGAATTCCTTTGTACTATTTAAAGAAATCCTAAAATGACGAAAATTTACCTCACTTATGGCAATTTTTAAAAAAGACAAAATGACTTTGTTGAGTGTTTTTAAATCTTTTAGCACAGTGCCCATTACATCTAATTTCAGTGTAAATTATTTCATTCGAGCAAGCCACTTGGTTTTCGTTGTATCTATGTTCCTGTAACATGCAAATTGTGACTTTGACATGTCGCTATGGGAAAACTATGAGAGCTAAAAAATTTCTACAAGTGTAAAATGTAGTCACAAGTAACGTCTATAAAACTAACACTATGCCAAGCAAATATAAAATTATGAATTTTTACCACTTGAACACCCTTAAGGGGCTCGCCTCGTGGTACATGTGTTTGTGTGAGTGAGGTATGGTGCTAAGGGCGACGTCGTATGTGCCATACAACGGTGTGTCGCCTCTACGCTTAAAGCATGCAATCTCCGCGAAAAAACTAATTTCCTATGGAACTTTAAGTGGTGACCCTATTGTTTTATTTACGAAATCACTTTACTAAAGTCCAATGCACTACCCTTAAGTAGTTTCACATGTATTCGGCTAGTATATTTTCCGCTATAGCAGCCTGAAAATCCCGTTTTAACCCATTTTGGCGTGCCCTTAAAGGGGATTTCTAATACGTGTGTTGTCTTAAAAGTACTTAAGGGCAGTCGTCTGACGTGTGTGTTCTTTACGTAGACAAACAGCGTGAACACACGTGTATTAGTTTCGGTGTAAAAGGTTTTCTTCAAACACACTGCAGTGTGATTTTTTGGCAACGAGGCGGGCCCCTTAAGCGTGCTGGCCAAAATATCTTCACTTCACTTTTGATGATAAATTTTAAAAGACTTAAAATAAGGGAGGTTATTTGTCCTTTACAGTGGAGTGATTTTCTGAAAAATTTCTGGAGAAATTGCAAGGTTATAGTTTTTTTAAAAGGGTGTGTGATGCTATGAACTTAACAAATAAACCACTTTTGTGCTCCTGAGACAATACAACCACTTTTATGCTCTCGAGATAAAACCACCACTTTTACGCTCCCGAGACTCAACAACTTTTATGTTGTAAAAAATGTATTTGGCTTCAATTAAATTTTTGTTCGAATCAGATGCAGTGTATTAAACTTGCTTAAAAAATTGAAAATACCAACCGGTAACACTTAGTGTTAATGTACAAATTAAATGAAAAATTGTACTTAGTTTTTAATTTCTCTCTATTGCAAAATATTATGTATATGTATTCTGTTTTACTGTTTAGGCACAACAAAGACCTTACATAATCACCCGAAAACAGGTCATCCCGATCTACATAAAGCCACATTTGACAACACTTAATATTGTTGCCAAGATTGGCAGGTGGTGACCAGCCATGGCAAGTGGGAGACAACAAATCGTTCAGCTAATTCAGTCAGCCTACAGAAATGTACCTGTATCAACTGTCTTATTAAATACTTGTTCAACTAGGCGAGCTATCCTCGTTTGACTACTTCCTCATGTCAAGACAAAACATGATGCAATCGACTCACAAACCATCCAAGAACGAAAGAATTTTATATGCTATTGTTGGTTGAAGCAGCAAATGATGACACTGGCATTTGGAAGTAATTTGTGTGTTTATAATCATGAACAATTCGAAGCAGCCAAGTTCGGCGAAGCTTACCGGCAATGTAAAGAAATATTTCCGTAAGTTTACACAATCTTACTAATTTTATCATCGGGAGCGAGTAAGCAGTCAAAGGAAGTTCAAACAACTATACTTCGCACTGTGATGGGAGAAGAGGGTTTAGAACTGTTCAACATCTTTGATCTTACAGATGAAGAAAAGAAGGAACGTGAGAACATGCTTCAAGCATTTGAAAGATTTTGCATCCCGAGAGCAAATGTGAGTGTCGAACGGCTTATGATTTTCAACAGGGAACAACAAGATGGTAAGTCTATTAACAGTTATGTTATAGAATCAAAGAAGCTTTGTCAAAGTTGTGAATTTGCTGATATGAAGGATAGGTTAATACAAGACTGCATCATTAGTGGATCACGAGACAAAAAAAATTAAAACGAAACTACCATACACTGAAGACTTTACATTAGATATAGGTACAAAAATTTGTAAAAATGCTGAAACCACACAACAGCAGTTACACACAGTATCGCAAGGACACATCACGAAGACCGTCCATCACATGGCAGCAGTTCTAGAAGATGGGCGTACAAAGAGAAGGAATAACGCACAAGTTCACCGTTGACGAGATTGGCAGGAAGCCAACAGTTCACCGGGATAGTGTGACCTCGACAAGAACGTCACAACCTGCACACAGACCGAATCCAGCTACTAGATCCAGCCATTCATCTAGCCATGGCGAGAGTAGGAATACACAGCACAATATCAAAACACAGTGCTCCAAGTGTGGCTATAAACATCTGTACAAGGTATGTCCATCTTTTGGTAACAGAAAGGGCTATTTTGCTCAAATGTGTTGGTCGAAACATAACTATGTGAACAATGTGACAGTTTATAGTGATACAGTAGGGTGGTTGGATACTAATGTTGCAACTGTATCATGAGATATGGACAATATGGTGCAATGTAACATATAAGATGAAACATGTAATGTAGCTAATCTTGAAAATACCATGGTAGGTAAGGTTAACCAGTCAATGGACTTGGGAAGAGTGACAAAAATTGGGTAGAGTATGTAGAAATTAAAAATAGAAAAGTGGGGTTGAAATTAGGCACTGATGCTCAAGTTAATGTTACAATGGATAAAATGGTAAAGGAGTTGGGTATTAATTTCTGTACCATCTGTCACCAAGTTAGAAAATTACAGTGGCAATCAGACAGTTGTGAAAGGAAAGTGTTTTTGTTTGTGTAAATTTAAGAGTAACAGGTCTAGAGTAATGAAATTTAAAATAATAACACACCTCCCATCCTTGGTTTGTTAGCAATTCAGGAATATGACATAGAGAACAGAGTCCACAAAATAATGTATTACTTCTGTCAATACAGAAAATACTGAAAGACAATTAGTCTCGCTTTCAAGTATACTTACCGTATATAGTTGAAAGAGGGTGTAGAACCACATGCAATAGGACTGAGACAATTCCACTTCCATTGTTAGAACCTTTAAACACTGAACTGAAAAGAATGGAGAAGTTAGGTATAGCTAAGAAAGTTATGGAACAGGAACCAACTCCTTGGGTTAATTCCCTCATAGCTCTAAGAAAGCCAGATAAAAGCTTGAGAATTTGTTTAGATACTTAAAAAAAATAGCTACAGTTAGAGAATATTGTAATTTACCTACTTTCGAGGAACTAGTTTCAAAAATGCCAAATGCAAAAGTCTTCACAACCTTAGATGCTTCTCGAGGCTTTTGGCAAGTTAAATTGGATGAAGAGAGTCGAAAATTGACAACTTTTAATACGCCATTTGGTTTGTATCAGTTTACAAGAATGCCATATGGTTTGTGCTCAGCTCCTGAAGTATTTCAGAAGTGCATGAACCAAATTCTTGCAAGAATTTAGGGACTTCAGGTCTATATTAACGATCTTGCAGTACGAGGTTGTAGTCGACAGGAACGCGACACTAGGTTAAAACTAGTTTTGCAGAAAACAGAAAATGGGATGAATTCAATTTGATTAAGCGTACATTCAGCCAGTCCGAGGTGAAGTATGTCGGAGAGTCGGACATAAGTTGGTGGCATACTACACATATAAGTCCAGACCTAGAGGAAATTCAAACAATTGTAAACATGCCCGAACCTAAAGGAAAGCAAGAATTGTAACATTTTTGGGTATGGTTACACATGTCTCGAAATTTGTACTTCATTCAAATTCAAATGGCATGTGTAGACCACTGAGAGATTTAACAAGAAATGGTGTAGATTGGTTGTGGACACAACACCACAGTCAAGCATTTAGAGAAGTGAAGTCAGCATTATACCTATTTTGCAATACTACAATAAAGACTTACCACTAATCTTGTCAGTTGATGCTTCGAGCCATAGTTTGGTGGCAGCATTTTTGCCATTTTTGGCTATGCACACAAAAGATTTACAGAATGTGAAAAGGAATTATGCTCAGATTGAGAAGGAATGTTTGTCCATAGTTTTTAGTTGTCAAAAATTTCAACAAAATTTGTTTGGTACCGAGTTTACAGTACAAAACTGATTACGTACCTTTGATACCCATCTTTAGCAAACCTCTAAATGAGTGTCCTATGAGATTGCAACGTACGAGATAAAAATTGCAACAGTTTGATTTGAAACTACAGTACAATGTATACCAGGAAAATATTTGTTACTGGCTGATGGGTTTTCTAGGCTAGGGAACAATCATGCTCCGAACTTATATTTAGGTCAGAAAATTGACGCTCATGTAGGCACGGTGATTGAGAAATTACCAGTAACTCAAAGCAGGCTTGATCAGCTAATTGTAGAAGCATCCAAGGATGTTAAACTACAGAAAGTCATTCGCCTTGTGAAGAATGGTTAGCCTGAAAATAAGGCCAGTTATTCAGAGATGACCAAACCATATTTCTCTGTTTAAAGGAGACTTATTTGTTGTAAATGGGTTATTGTTTAAAGGGGAACAAGTTGCAGTACCTAAAACACTTAGAAAAGAACCACTGGATCACATTCATTACAACCATTTGAAGATATCAAAATGCAAACATAGGGCAAGGCAACACTTGTTTCCCACTTGCCATGGTTGATCCCCGCTGCCATCCTTGGCAACAACTTTAGGTATTGCCAACTTCGGCACCTGACACAACAATGTTGAAGTGGTATTACAGCACAGCAAACATTTCCTGCAATGCAAGAAACAGTAAAATATTCAACTTTGATTCGACTTCGACGTAAAAATACTCAACTTTGCTTCAAAGCAAAAAATCACTGCTTCGCACACCCCCAGTATTTTCATTTATTATTAATTCGACATTGTCAAATTTTTAAAAAATGCATTGTTAAATAGGATGTGTGAAGTGAGAGAGTTTTGCGGAACTTTAACAGTGAGATCTTACGAGCCGTTGAAGGTGAAATGAGGGGAAGGGACAACATATCTGGGCCAGGGATTCAAACCCAGGACCTCTCACAATGTAGACCGACCCCTAACCGACTACACTATGGAGGCCAAATATTAAATAATACCTTACCAATAAATTTAAAATGCCCATTTACATAAAAATAATCACTATTTAAACTACTTTTGTCCACAGAAAATACACTTTCACTCAGGAACAATTCTAAACTGACAAAAATATGTTTAATTGCAAGTTTTTTGATAATGAATTGGTTTGACAGAAGTGTTATTTAGGTTTTGAAAATGTATTACGGTATTTTTTTTGCAGCTTCTACTATTATTTATCGCCATTTAAGATCCACTACAAAAAATATATTCGCTTATAGCAATGAAGGTGATTTTAACGTTACACTTGATATATATTTTTTCAGCATAGTGTATTGTTTTAGTACATAATATACACTACTTAAACGTCAAATTTTAGGTGTTAGGAACAAAAAGTTATAACAATTTACGAAGAACATTAATGAGCACTTTTGTATGTGTTTACTGTTTAAACATTTTTACATTGTTACTGATCAAAACGTACCTTCAATAAACTCGTTCAACCATGACTTTAAATTCGGGTCTTCCAATTTCTCCAGGGGAATATTCACTTTGGCCAATGTCTCTGTCCTTTTTAATGCCAAATAGTTTATGTCCATTTTCTGCCATTTTACATACACTTTTAAATTCACCTGCCCTTTGACAAGCAGAAATGGGATTTTTTGGTAGGTTTTAACAAATGAATAAGGAAAACTCAAACTACGTATGAATAAACAAATGCCATTCACGTAAAGTGTAGCTATAAAAAATAACTGCTACAATACATTGCGTGCTTGGCAACCACTATTTCGATAAAACCCTACTATATAGTTAATTTTGATGTATGTATCTTAATATATTGTGGTATGTGTGGCGATATACTGATTAGAACAGTAAAAAACAAAGCCAATTAATTTTAAAAAATCACAATTTGTTCATGAACAGTGTAATTCACATTTCTTCCATGAAATAACTAAATTTACATAATTTTTTGGGTTTATAGTAATTGTGAATATTTAAGGTCTTTAATATTTCAACTTAATCCATCACCTATGCTGTTACCGTATTTGTCGGCATATAGGACGACCCCGCATATAAGACGAGTCATGGTTTTGAAGGTACAAAATCGTGAAAAAAAGTAAATTACTAATTTTGAAATTCCTGACCCAAAAAAATTTTTTTCTTTTGCCAGAAACATTAAAAATTTAGTTAAAATATTTTCAATGCATTTATTACCGGCATATAAACATCAGAGTAGACACATAAACGAATAACATTGGCTACTACTGTTCTCCGCACGCACAAGAGCCAAGGAAATGCACGGCGGCGGCGGCCGGCGATATCTCCATTTGCCGGCAGGTGTACGCGACTTGGCAACGCCGGACTGAGGCACGCCACGCACTACATGGCAACGCTGGGCAACAACAGCTGCTTGCAAGGTCATCGCATTCCTGTGCGCTGTTGTCCACCAGCCTAGCACTAGACGGTAAACGGTACCTAGATCCTCTTTTTTTCCGCCCGAGAGGTGTAAGCTGGCGAGACAAAGTATCTCGGCACGCGCTCGCATCGATCGCCGCTTCGCTGCGAGGAAGTGTCCGCTTTTATTATGAATGGCGCTCATCAAAATTTCGTACCGTTAATTTTATTAAAATAAACGGGGTACTCGTTTTCATTTGTGACGAAAAACGCAATTCCTTGAAACATCATACAACTCCACGGCTTACAGCTTAGCTTTCAAACGACTTTTGGCTACCAAAAATTTTTGCACCCTCATATAAGATGAGTAGCAATTTTTAAGGGCCAAAAATATGTAAAAATTGTTGTCTTATATGCCGGCAAATACAGTATGTCTTCGACAACAGCAAGTCTGAATGAAGTTAGGGACATCTAAGGCATGATATACCAATTAAGTAAGAATTCAAGGTCATACCATTACATTAAATATACTGTCATTAACTTCGATGAACACTAGTGACGACAAATACTAATAATATGTATCTTGGTAAGCTATAAAGCTACAACTCTATCATCAGTGCAAGAAAAATGATTACTGCCTCAAAGCTAAGTTGGAATTGTAAATGAGGAAGGTGAAGCAGACAACCCACACCAGAAATTAAACATTTCTAGTGAATATGTTGCAGAACATGTATCCTACACTTTTCACATCCTTTTCTTCTAAAATTTATTCAATAAATTTGAGGATTCATACACAAAGTCCAGATCAACAGTTGGCAAACTAATTAATTGCTCTTGGAAAATTTGCCCCCACTATTACAAAATGACATTACAACACTAACCTACAATAACATAGGTATATATATTACAATATTTCTCTACGTACAATTATGGACACAAAAAGTTACAAACCAATAAATATTAATTTTACGGCACAGTAAACAAAAAATGGTTACTGTTACTAGAAATATACAGCATTACTGTACGTACTTCATTTTGCCAATAGATATCTCAGTATAAATGTTTATACTTAAAAAATTAAGAAACAGAACATCAATAAATTAATATTTCTTGTTGCAAGTGATGATTGCTATCAACAATTAAATTACTAACATATAAAATTAAAATATTTATACAAAGTGGGCTTTGCAAGGCATTTACAACTCATTAAACTTTCAGAGGCTTGAGCCAAAAAAAGTACAAGTGAGATCATACAATTGTTTAGAATTTTATACAATTAGCAATGAACGACAGTAAGACAATTTTTACACACGTAGTGAAACTGAGAGTTGTTCATTACAGCAGATGTTCACTCCCATGATACAAAGCGATACAGCATGGGAAATATATACTGGATATTAATACATCGGTAGTGAAACCCTGCTATATTTGTTGCAACAGCTGCAACCAGATCTCAGAACAAGCAAGTGGTTGGTCCATCCCACAATGTCAGTAACGCCTGTTAGTATTACTGATTTATGTACAGCTTATAAAAGTATGTAAATAATTTAATAATTACATTTCAGTGCTATACATAATTATTAAGTATACAAATTATGCACAACAGATGTATGTACACAGTAGTGTTAACAAGGAAAATAAAAAGAGTTTAAAAAAATTATTTACAAATATGTAGATGGTTGTGCACTAGGATTATGGCTGCCTCTAGCTGGAAGACGTAAGAGCCTACTGTGATATTCAACCAATATTACCAACATCCCACCTTGCACAAGTCTGCAAACACACACTGCATAAAGTAATGCTAGAGGAAAAACTACTACAGCTATTCAATAGTCCCTCTGGTGGTTCAGAAAAATTTCCAACCCACATAAAAACAAAAAGTAATCCATTACATGATGCAAGGGAAGTTTAAACCCAACAACGTGTCATAGCACAACAAAGTATAAAGTAATGTGCATCAACTGTAAAACAAGATTTCTGTAGACTGTCTGCAGACCGACTTAATATTATAGTACAGGGAAAACTATATAAATTTTAACAATAAAAAAATTATTTACGATAACTTAATGCTGGCTAAACATAATAATACTTAATAAAAGTATTACTGTAACCACATGTGTGAATAAATAAAAGTCGCTATGCATAAACTATTTACATAGGGAAAGTATCGCAAATTTGATGCTAACAATTTGTCCAATTTTTTACACTTTGTTCTTGAAGAAGTGGTGATGCTGAAGCAGATGACACTCTGCAACTACTGTGCAAAACTAGGCGTCTGTCTCGCCAGAGCCTTCGTCCTCCAAGATCGGCACAATCAGATTGTCCTTGGACATCAAGTTGTACTTGGTGACGAACGAAGTGAAACGCCGGCACAGGTATGTTTCATTCTACCGGTCGTACAAAAGTACAGATGAAAACACCATCATTATTTCAAAACCACACTATTTAGTCAACACTAGCAAAACAGTTTATAATAAAACTTACTTAAAATATTACTGTGGACAGTACAATGAAGTATAGTGTGTGAGGATAACCTGGGCATAGAATCACATTTCATTCCATCTCCATCCCTGACTTTTAGGTATGACTACCTGCTTCATCAGGCTTTTATTCTCTGACAAACATTGACCTGCAAAATTTTTGTATCAGCTGTTGTTACTTACTTCAATAAAGTGTACGTTTAGCTATAGAGACCCAATTTTATGGTGTTATTTTTTGATCAATTTTGTTTTAAAAATATGAGATTTCGGTGTTATCGGTTTTATTTTTAGCAAAAGATAAAACCATCATTATATTAACAAAACTACATTAAACCAGCATTTTATAACAGCAACATACAACAATACATTAACAGCAGTTCAAGAAATATTTTTTTCTGTGCTTACCTCTGCCCATTTACTGAAATGTAAGCATTGTCAAACTTTCA
>PNEQ01026244.1:0-21889 GCA_003012365.1 Medauroidea extradentata | reverse complement strand
CCGTTTTACTCGCAAGGTCAAGCGCCTCCAGGTCAAGTAGGTCATGCTCCCGCCGCTCCACCTCGCGAGGTAGAGTTGTGGGGGCAAATCGTCTGCTAGACGTTTTCGGGCCAGTCTGCTACATCGTGAACTGTTTTCGTTCGTTGTGATGTGAATGAGAAATAACTTATTATTCCAAACAACATTGGAAAATGATGAATATATTATAGCCGATGATGAAGGAATGGTGTTATTTACAATAGAATGTAATTATTTATTTCGTACATGATGATTCTTCATTCTCTTTTATATTCCCGATAACTTCTGCTAGTTCGGCCATCACAAAAATAAATGCACGCGCGCACTAAAGCGTTTTTCTTCGCCCTTTAAGAGTACAACTCCCTCTGACCTGGGTCAAAATTATTCCAACTCCACCAACTCCAGGGAGACGCGAGAGACGCTGGGTCAAGCGCGAGTAAAACAAACCTTGTGTTTCGAAACATACACACAACGAGCAACGACCAACTCTACAGTGTCCTATAATCCTCTCTGTTCTATGGTGCTCGCGCACCGCTTAAATATAACTTTATATAACCTAGAAAGTATGGCAAATAGATTTATAAAAGCAAAAGGCTATTCCCATTCTTTTAAAAAATCGTTAAAAGGTAGATTTACCTTTGAGATTCCGGAAAAATACAAGAATACATTTGTAGGAAAATGGGGTAAGTAGCTTCATCTTTGTAGTAGAAATTAGAGTAACTATCATAGTTGTCGACATATTCTAAACCTTGTGTAATTTATGTGCTTGATAACTTTGTAAATCCACACAGGCCTACTGTTTAAAAGTATGTATCCGTTCTACTGGGCATTATATTACGGGACAGGAAGTACTGTTACCGGCAGACAGGTGTGCTTGGCCAAGGATGTTAGGCCTATATGACTACCTTGAAGTCCTGGTTCGAACCTCACTGTGTGATCTGGTTAACTGTGTGTTTTATTACACAATTTTAATTTTTTAAAAAATCCATGAACACTTACAGGTGTTTAAATAATTGTGAAATAAAAAAAAAATTAATCCTAGAGAAATTTTGGAAAACACATTTTCTTCCCGCATTTAATTTAAAAAAAAAAAGTTAACTGTTGAGTTAATAAAATTACATTATAATGCACGTGTTTGCATACACTGGCATGACACGATAAGATTTTTTTATATAGAAAGATACTGTACTGAAAAAAACACTGCTTAGCGACACAATTTATTATAAGGGGAAGTGAATGAAGAAATCTTGGTGTTTTCTCATACCAAGATGAAAGTGTCTTGGTACACGATACGGCGCCCTTGAAACTGGTATGTTCAACACCCCTGTGCATGCACGAGTGTGGGTAAGCACCGCAAGGGGGGAAAGAGACGTACACACAGGTCTGGCCGTGCTATCGACTGTTTCACAAATATCTGCTACTAGTGTTTTTGCTGTTAATCGAGGCCCGAATATTGAATGTTTATAGACTGATGCGTATTCAGCCAGGCAGTTACGTTTCTGCTGTGCTTAGATGTGTCCGTGATGAGCTGCAGGTTTGCGAGTAGAGTGGGACTAGCGTTCACAGACGTGTCAGGAGGACGGGAGATGCTCCGACTACTCGCAGTCTGACATCACGCGGCAGATACCTGCATAGTGTGCCACGCTACACTGTCCTTCCAACAGACTTCACATTTCACATTTTACGTGTGCACCTTAGTTGATAAGTATACAGTTGTAACATATTAATTTGGCTACATTTTCACTCAAAACCAGCTGAAACACAGTTTATTCAATCTGATTCTCAAATGGTGTGTTTTTAAGTAAGTAGGTCTACATGGAATTTAAGAACATCTTTTGCTATAAAGAATAATTACATTGAACATTATATTCTGCTGTAAAATCACTTCTAAGTCTAACAGTTCTGTCGAGATGGAATTACACATTTTCGGTGTTGCTCCTTGTTGCTTTACGACTTAGGCGTTATAGCTACACATTTTTGCTATATATTATTTAACACGCATTCTTTACTATATAGTAGGTACGTATATTTAAAATAATAAAGTTGTTTCATCTTTAAAATGTAAAGTAAAAATGAACCAATGTTGTTAAGTCACAGATGTAAAAAAAACGGAGCTAACGTAAGCGTAGATGACTTTGGGACAGCAACATTTTTATTTTCTGTGTCTGTAAGCTATGTGTAAATATTAATTAAATTTCACGTAGACGTTTAATGTTTGGAACGTTCTACAAGTAAATTTCTATACTCAAGAATACCTTATATTGTGCAAAAAATGTTTCAAAGTCATCCCCACTCTCTTTAAATATTAAGAAAAGCTAATTTTTTTCTATTCAGAGGTATAGTTTATTGATGAAAAATTGTTCTACAGTGGTTAGAAGTAGTCGTACATAAAACAAAAATTTAGTTACGTTAGGTAACCTAACCTGATGTCTGATATAGGGAAACAAAGGCTGCTAGGCAACTAATTACATCTTAAAATTAGATAGAAACATGTATTCGCAGAGTTACACGGAGGTTGACAGTTACACACACGAAAAGGACGACACATTTTGCGTGGAAGCGCGAATCACTACGTTTCGCCACGCATGGCTTCATCGGGCGAAGAGAAGACATTGTACTGCAATATGGTGGACGGTAATTGGTTAACCTAGCGGCCAGGAAGTGAACTAGAGAGGTAGGCGGAAGATTTAGAAATGAATTGTGGTTATCGGAGGTTGAGGCCAGGTGGCTGTCTGGATTTTGTTATGTATTGGTGGGCCAGTTCCCATCGCCTTAGTTCTGTATTATTGATGGATGGTGTTAAGACTTTCACCACTCTGGTTGTGTAGCAGGAATCAAAATCTAGATTGTGGGATGCTGCATGAGCTGCAACTGGCTTGTCTAGTGAGTCCACATTGTACCAGCTAGGGTCTTTTTGGTGTCGGCCCTGTGGCCATACATCCTCTGCCTGAGGGTGTTGGTAGTGAGACCAATGTACTCAGACGAGCAATGTTTACACTGTAGCTGGTAAATGAGGTTCTCTGTGGCACAGTTGTAGCTGCCCAGGATGGGTGGTTAGTGAGTCTGCTATTGAAAGACGTGGATGGTTGGTGTATGGCACAAGTACCGCAGCGTGGGCTATTGCACAGATGTAACCCCTTGGTAGTGGGTGTATTGACTATTGGACTAGATGGTAGTTTGGGGCGAACAAGTTTGCTTCGGAGATTCGGAGGGTGTTTGAAGACCAGTCTAGGGGCTTTGGAAAATAAGTTCTGAGTGAGAGGTGAAGATGTTAAGATTTTGTGACCAGAGTTGAGGATGGCTTTGAGTTTGTCCAGACCTTCATGATAGGGTACCACTAGAGGTATGTCATTGCTACTGGTCTTGGTAGGAGTCCCCTTACCAGATATGGCTAGTTGGATTTGGTTTGTAACGAGTCGTTTAGCGAGAAGGTAGATGACATCATTTTTTAACCTCGTTTGAAGCAGCTGTGTAACGTAGTTATTGTCCAACTTTGTTGTCTTTGCACTTGGTATTATGCTTTGCACTTCACTTTTAAATGACGTTAGTATTTGTCAGAGCATAGTTCGCTGAAGCTGGGTTAGCCACCGGTCAGCTGGTGCATGCGATAGCAGTTCTATTAGCCAGGTGACGGTTACCAAGTAAGCAGACCAGCATGATTAGGTAACCTCTCAGAGAGGTTTCAGTTTGTTTCGTCTTGATTACTTGATTAAAAAGGTGGGCGAGTGCTTTACGTACGACCCCTCCACCCCCTTTTTCTGTTTTTGTTTAAAGTAAGGTTAGGTTACAGCCTTCCAGACAGCGATGTTTTTGGTATTGAAGAAGGGGGCTTGCAACAATATGAAATAAAACTATTCTTATAAGAATGAAAGCTTTTAAATAAGTTAGGAATCTGTGTGTGCTAGTTAAATTCAAATTCATTTATTAGTTTTCTTTTATTTACATGTTCATCAATGCCAATTGTTCCGACCATTATGAAATTATTACAGATTACTGATTCGGTTCCGTTACTGCTGATGAACACCGACAGTCAGTGAAATCAATGCTCACCAACAGTATCAGTATGCAGGGTCTGTCTCTATTTCTGTCTCTCTTCCTCCATGTCTGTTCCCTCTCTGTCTCTGTCTACCATTCTGTATGTTTCGTTACTGTTGTCCTCTTCCCCTCTGCCTGGGTCACATTAACTCCCCCCCTCTCTCCCTCTGTCTACCCCTCTGTTGCTCATTGTGTCTCTCTCTCTGTTCCTCTTAGTATCTCTCTCTCCTCCCCCCTCTGTCACCCTCAACCCCGTGTGTTTTCCTCTTCCCTTTCACCCGCTCTCACTCATCTGTCTCCCTCTGTCTTTCTTCTCTCTCTCTCTACCTATATCCTCTCTATATTTGTGTACCCCTCTGACTCTGTCTTTGTCTCTCTTGTCATGTATGTATGTATATATTCATGTGTAACCTTGCAATCCTTTCTGCGTCACTGCCAGTTGTGCAGCGACGTTTCAGGACACTTCTTTAATGCTGATTTTACGGAACACAATTTATTTCTCATGCGGCTCCTTGCCTGCAATCGCTTGTGAAATCTTTCATGGTTCCTTTTACGCAGCGCAATTTCACCACGCAATACACACGCACTCTGTTTTCTTCTACCTAAGTTTAGTACAAATAGATAACCAAAGGCACAAGGCATTATGTGCATGTGCAATAATGGAAATGTTATCTGACGAAGATGAAAATAATTTTTAGCTGTGTAGGGAAAAAGACTTTGGACAAGGAAATGGTTCGCAACAAGAAATCTCTGATGTGGACGAATTACAATTCACCAAAAAGAACTTCGGTATGCTATCAGACCCTGTACTGGGATAGGTAGTTCATATACGACTAATGTAATGTAAGGAAACAGTAGGTATAATATTTACTCTGCTGAATGACATTCACATATGTAATCTGCATTTAGTGTATAGCCGATTGGAAAGAGCAGTTTGTTAACAGTTATGTTATTTAATGCATTCATTTCACTTAAAAATAATGTTGCAAGAAGGTTTCTGGCTGGCACAGGAAGGAAGTTTGTATAGTATGCGTTAATGGTGGTCTACCTCACAACCTCCCTCTCCAACATTCGAACAGGGACGTGTCGCTCCAAAGGGGCTCTGGACAAGGAAGGCAAACCTATCTTTTGTGTTGCGAGGCTGTGCCACCAGAGCTGTTCAAAAGGAATAACGAGCATATTTGTCTTGCTTTACAAGGAAGGGAGGGGGAAGCTGCCCCAAGTGACGCTGGCCAACGACCACCCAAGAAAGGGAAGAGTAGGGGGCAGCCAATCAGGGGCCGTTTTGTAAATTAAGTCAAATATTCACGTCTATAATTAATATTTCAGGGTTTATGTAAATATGTGTGAAATTGTTTATAACTTGTATAATAATGGTAAAATGTTTTGTTATTTGTAGAAAAAATTGAAAATAAGAAAAATAAACGGCATAGTTGTCGGAGGAATAGCTGATAGTTCGGAGCGAGGAGGCGTGGCTATGGTGACGATACAGCTCTGGGATTGGCTGTCAGGTTTTGGAGCAGGGAGTCACGTCATTGCACGCGGGAAGCGCATGTTTTTGCGGGGCCGTGCGTCCCGAACCTCAGAGTGAGGCGGACGTAGGTTCGTGAGGTCGTTCGCGAAACACAAAATTGATTGTGATTATTACTTAATTAACGAGGAGTAAACTGGACATGACCCGCGACGCCCCTCGGGAATTAGGATCTGACTTAGGCCTATCTCGAGACATTTGTGTACTGGACCAACCAGAGCACCGTAAATTCCCGTGTTTGCAATTTGGCGGAACAAATGGGACGGTTGAGAAGATTTTTGATTTAAAATACCTTAAAGGTATAGCATAAACGGTGACGTCTACGAATTGTTCTTTTCGGAGTGACGTGAGTCGCGCCTCCTCGCAAAGACACTGACGCGATGTCCGGCAGCTTGCCATGTACGGAACTCTGACTTTAATTCAATCATTCATATAATTATACAGTCTGTCTCATGAAAGAATTCCATATTTTGACATTTCTCTTCTGAGAAATTTGCCTGGCTGTTCCATTGTTTGGAGCTTTAAACCTACCTGGCTTCCTGGAAAAGCACTGTCTCCACAATCCTGTTTTACAGACACACTCCTGAGAAGTGAACTGTCAAAATGTGGAATTCTTTAATGAAATAGACTATATAAGCAATTATCCACCAGTGATATATTTACCTATGTGAACGTAACATAAATATGGCGCTGCCAACTAAGGGGCTCTAGTGTGTAGACGAACTGTACAAATAATTCGACACGGACCAGAACCGCGGCCTTGAGGTAGAGGAACTGTGCGCGAATGAGCTACGCGACCATGGTAAGAAACAGTGGAGCTGGCAGCGACCGGGAGCAGAGTCATTTGGCGGCGAGGGTCGCGTGTAGAGACGCCACCTACGAGCACCGAGACACAGCCTACGAGCGCCGAGACGCCACCTACGGGAAACTAGGAAAAATTGCTATGCCTGGAAGACTACTCGACTACAAGACATCACGACACCAGAGGCATCACCTGTGTGGACGTGTGGCCTAAGTGAAGGTCAGATATACTATGGAATACAGCATGGTGAGTGTTAATCGTCATGTTTCAGCAGTCAGCCATGCAGAGAAGAGAAGCGACGCCTGAAGAGCAACTACGTAGTGGTATGTGTGTGTAGTGTCAGTACATGCACACCTGTAGTTAGCTTTCTCTTGCAGCAGTCGATGGAAACGAGGCAACGGCTGGCCATCAGAAAGAAGGCAGAGATGCTTTCTCAAGACCAACAAGGGATGGCTCTAGCAGGTAAAAGTGCAGGTGAAGAGGAGATCGCAGGAGTAAGCTCGACAGAGGGAATATTTGATAGCATAAAAGTAGTTGCATCTGGGGAAATGTTTTCTGGTAGAGCTAATGATTGTGAAATAAGTGGGCTGAGTTCGAGGCCTGGTTCAGGCAGCCTCAGAGTGGCATTTTCAGGTGAGTCAAGTTGATCAGATGTTAGTCCGATTGGGATAGAAAAAGAAAACACAAAGTCGATAAGTGTTAAGGATATGTTTAGCCATTTACTGGAACAAATGAAAGAAATGGGAGATAGAGTAGGACGAGAGATAGGCACGTTAGATAAGAAAATAGGAGAGAGAATGCACAGCATGGAGGAGCCCCTGACGTGTAAAATAGATTTGCTTACGGCCAGGGTAGACACACTTGAGGTAGAGACTGCTCGGAAATTCATAGAACACAGACGCGAGGTAAATGAGAACCTGGAAATAAATGTACAAGAAGTGCGACGTGACTTCTGCGAAAGTCTCGAAGGTCATACGGAAAGTGTGAATGTGGTACGAGAGATAGGCGCGCGAGTAGAGAAGGTTGCAGAATGCCAGGAGACACAGTTGCACGACCTCGCGGCAGAAACACAGGGGACAGTAGAACAATGTGGGCGTGTCGAAAGCCGAGTGGTTCGGGTAGAGAGCTCGGTCAATGATTTAAGCAATAAAGTCGCTGCGATAGAAAAAGCGTAGGTAGAGGCGAATAAACATACTGCGCCTCAGGGAATAGTAACTGCGGTAGCGTCGCCGAATATAGAGCGTTTAGTGCCTACGTTTAGTGGTTTAGCAGAGCATGCACGACCGATTCGCTTCATAAGGCGCATGGACAAATTTGGGAAGAATTTACAGTGTAGCGAGGCAGTTAGAGTAGAACTGTTCCTGAGCAGACTGACCGGTCCCACGGACAACTGGGCACAAATCGCGTCAGAGAATTGGGACTCGTATGATGATTGTCGCGCGGCGTTTATTTCACGGTTTTGCTCGCCTATGGTGCAAGATCAGCTTACACACCACATTTATCAGGGGCGCTTTATCACAGACGACGGGGTATCGATGGCGGACTATGTTCGCGAGATAGTCGAAGAGAACATACACATCGACAATGCATTTACTCAATCGCGGCTGATACACCATCTGGCAAAGCATGTGCCACTATACATACAAAATGCAGCAGTGACAGCGGAGGTGACGAGCACAGACGATTTCATTGCGATAATAGAGCGATTTGAAATGCAAGGTGCCCGTGTGAACGAACCACAGGGCCGGGACGAGCGGCGAACTCAAGACGCCAGGGGAGAGATTGATGGGTGAAATATAGGTCCGGACGAGCTGAGGAACAGCCAGAAGCGCTGGAAGGGACATCACGGCTACAGAGTTGACCAGGTCAGGACCCGAAGCGAAAGCGAGGGCAAAGGCTCTGCAGGGATTTTTTCAAGGCCTGAAAGGGACGATGGTAGGCAGTCGAGAGAGGAGAGTAAACAGGGCCTGCGGAGAACAGAACAATGGGGCGTAGGAAACAGGAGACCGCCTGAGAGATAAAGTGATGTCCATGTGGTACAAGTGCACCACGATGCGGCGGAAAACAATGAATGACTAGCAGCTATGATCCCCGCAGGTAGGTATGCGATCGCACGGTGCGAGGGAACCTACGAGGTCGTGGAACGACTTGCAGAGGCGCGGTGTACATAATGTAGATAGACTAAGGAGACATCATGCAGATGATTAGTTGAGAAAGTAGAGAATTAATACTATAGTAGATCAGAGAAACATAGCGGTAATGTTTAGCTATTAAGATATTTTAATTCTTTTTATTCAGTAGAAAAATCAGTTAAAGAGTAGGTAAATTTTGAGTATGTAGGGAAGAATGTATTGAGTGTTAGTTAAAGTGTTGTAAATAGTTGTACTGTCAGGATACAGAGAATGCCAAGAGAGTGGATAAGAGAATTTTTTGTGAGGCTCCCGTGAGGCGATACAGAAAGGCAGCATTTTGTGTATAACCGCTCAGGGGAAAGTTGAACCATGTCACGCATAAAGCACTGTGTTCTTTTAGACAGGAGGTTCTGGGTTCGATGTTTCTCTAAACTGAGCTCGATAAGAACGTATGCTGCACTCTTGCTCGCTCCTACAAGGGATGGCTAGCAGATGCATCGAACCATGAGAGAGTATGGCAGGTAGCAATTAAAAGTGAATGTGAGTTGAAATATACGACAGCAGAAGTTACAGAGGCGGTCCCGCCCCTGAGGGTATATGTAATCGGCATTTAGTGTTTAGCCGATTGGAAAGAGCAGTTTGTTAACAGTTATGTTATTTAATGCATTCATTTCACTTAAAAATAATGTTGTAAGAAGGTTTCTGGCTGGCATAGGAAGGAAGTTTGTATAGTATCGTTGGCGGTGGCCTACCCCACAAGCCCTCCCTCCCAACATTCGAACAGGGACATGTCGCACCACGGGGGCTCTGGACAAGGAAGACAACCCTATCTTTTGTGTTGCGAGGCTGTGCAACCAGAGCTGTTCAAAAGGAATAACGAGCACATTTGTCTTGCTGTGCAAGGAAGGGTGGGGGAAGCCGCCCCAAGTGACGCTGGCCAACGACCACCCAAGAAAGGGAAGAGTAGGGGGCAGCCAATCAGGGGCAGTTTTGTAAATTAAGTCAAATATTCACGTCTATAATTAATATTTCAGGGTTTATGTAAATATGTGTGAAATTGTTCGTAACTTGTATAATAATGGTAAAATGTTTTGTTATTTGTGAGAAAAAATTGAAAATAAGAAAAATAAACGGCATAGTTGTCGGAGGAATAGCTGATAGTTCGGAGCGAGGAGGCGTGGCTATGCTGACGATACAGCTCTGGGATTGACTGTCAGGTTTTGGAGCAGGGAGTCGCGTTGTTGCTCGCGGGAAGGGCATGTTTTTACGGGGTCGTGCGTCCCGAACCTCAAGAGTGATGCGGACGTAGGTTCGCGAGGTCGCTCGCGAAACACAAAATTGATTGTAATTATTACTTAATTAACGAGGAGTAAACCGGACGTGATCCGCGACAACCCTCGGGAATTAGGATCTGAAGTAGGCCTATCTCGAGACATTCGTGTACTGGACCAACCAGAGCACCGCAAATTCCGGTGTTTGCAATTTGGCGGAACAAATGCGACGATTGAGAAGATTTTTGATTTAAAATACCTTAAAGGTATAGCATAAATGGGGACGTCTACGAATTGTTCTTTTCGGAGTGACGTGAGCCGCGCCTCCTCTCAAAAGCACTGACGCAATGTCCGGCAGCTTGCCATGTACAGAACTCTGACTTTAATTCAATCATTCATTACTTCATATAATTATATAAGCAATTATCCACCAGTGATATATTTACCTATGTGAACGTAACAGCTATCAGACCCTTTACTGGGATAGGTAGTTCATATACGACTAATTTAATGTAAGGAAACAGTAGGTATAATATTTACTCTGCTGTCATCACTGCACCTAAACAACCTAACAAAGACGAACAAAGATTCCTGAACTTTTGTTTTATCTCTTCAGTTGTATATTCATAGATGTCGTCACAGCCTTTACTGCCTTCTCGTGCAAATGTTGTGATAATGTGGTGAGTTTGTGTTATAGAGGACTGGAAATATTTTTGTATTTGTCCATTCCATTTTTGTATGGTGTTTGTTGCTTTCGCTTATACTCGCAACTACGCGGATAAATTTACTCCAGAGAATGGCCAATCATTTTACTTGTTCCACGCAAATTGCATTAAAGTATAGAGTGTTTCATTTGCAGAAATTGCACTGCCGCTTGCATTACGTGTGAGGTTCCAAGCAATGCAAGACCAGCAGATTGCGTGGAAATTGTGCGTACGCTGCATCGTGTAAAACCAGCTGAAGCAACTGTGTAATGCAATCTGTGAACATTAATACTTTACCAATGGCTGTTTTAAGACCGGTATATGTAATAAACTACTGTAGTTATCAATGTTGTGTTCTTATTTTGTTCATGTTATGTCGTTATAATTTATCAATAATATTTCACAGTTGTTACTCAGTGAATGTGATAACTGCCACAGCTTACACAACCTAAATGCCTGCTGAACTAATGTGCAGAGGACTACGCTAGAGTAATAAACAAACCACCTAGCATATGTTACACAGGTTGAATAGTACAGGTGTTGTTACTTAATGTTTGGAAAGATCAGTACTGACTCATGCTAGCAGCGTCTTGAGCTGTGAAGCCGCCACCTCATCCTGCCCGTTCCATATTCCCGCACCCATTGTTAATCCTTTCTACCCTTATTACTCCCGCACACGTCAGTGCACTCTAACCTGACTCCAAATATTTAATATAAAGCCTACCTAACCCATCCTTAGTTATCCTTCGTTCCCAAAAACCCTGGGCAAGGATATTCTAACGTATTTTTCCTACAAGACGCTTTACTGCCTGTAGACACGCCACCTGTAGGTAGAGACTACAGAGGAGGGAAGGACCACCCCCTCGCGGCCGAGCCGTCTGTTCATTAGGCGAGCGGCCGCCCAATCACCACAGACCGCCCCGAGAAGGGTATAAAAGAGGGAGCGCAAGCCACCGAAGTCAGTCGCGATCACTTGCCACTCGGTAGCAGTTCAGCTGCAACCAACCATACAGCTCCAGGCTTGGAAGACCAGCGACCGCCGGATCCCTTCCAGAAGTGCCCATCACGACCGTGAAAGCCTTCTACGCCAGCTGTCCAGCTTCGCCAACCAAGAGCCGCTTTCCGAGGCGTCGTCACCTGCATCAAAGACTCTCCCCACGGAAGCTAGTGATCTTCGGTTCCTTCCTACACGCCCTTCAGGCTTTTTAGGCACAGGGTGTTTCAGTTTCCATTGTTGGCGTATGCCAATAAACAACGCAGTACATCATTCCTTTCTTTTCTTCACTCACCGTACCTTTCCATTGTTGACAATTCCAATCCACCTGCCAGACACCTGGGACCCCTGCATAGGATCGCAACGGGAGTTTGAAATCGTGTTGTCTTAATCATTCTGTGACTGGGAGGAGGCGTAAGCCGCGCGCCTTCCAGATTTTCTACATACGCCCTCTGGAGGTAGCATGAATTCATTGTGCTCTTTCCGAGTGGTGTCGGGTCTTGTCTTGACTGGGAGAGGTGAAAAGGCATAGGGACGTGCTGAGGCGCACTTCTAGCGCTCCTCTACAAGTCCGCCTGCCCAGCACCAACAATAGTGCCGCCGCCTTAAGGCTTTTCATGCCACAACAGGCGATCCTATGGGATACCAGTCTCCAACAATCAGCTAGCCGTATCATTCCTTCTTCACAGTCAGGCTATGCCTAAGAGGTCAGGTAGGAAGTTGAAGACCAGACAGGAATTTGCCAAGTTAGTACAGAAGGCACTGGAGGTTAGGGATCCTGAGACAGGGGTGTATTGGATCCAGAGGGAGGTCTCCGCCGCCGCTTGACGAGGCACACCACTCAACGGCCACGCCATTGTCCGGCTGGCATTACAGTCCCCTGGTGGATCAGCCTTCCTTGGTACCCCCTCCTCAATACCCGTTTCCATCTCAACCCCATCCTCGCTTTGTGGACCCCCATCCGACGCAACTCCTAACTCAGGCACTTCCGTGCTATCCTGTCCGGGGCATCAGCACCCCATTGTTGGCACTTCTTCCTTTCCACCTTCGGCTACACCTACTGTGGAATAGCAACCTCCAGCGCAGCGCTAGTTTCCCTCGCTGTAATAGCCTTTACGAGGTGGGGAGAGTTCGACGAGGAAGACGTCGGTCGACGCTTCGGGAGTGCATCCTGGGAGTGGAGCACGCAACCTTCACCGCCCAAGACCACCGCCGAAACCGCGTCAGTACTTTAAAAATGTCACACTAAAGGGACTGTTCTTGTTTCTGTCGACTATTTATTTTGTAATCTATGAAACAATTTTGATTACAAATACACGGTTACCACTTTTCGAACAAGTGCTATGATGCGTCTTTCAAATTTATTTAGTGTTTTTGTAGATGAATATAATGTAGTTTCATAGTTTACACACACTCTTTTTAGTGCACAGGTTGCATTTACAGCAGTCACCTCGTCACACTAAGTAAACAAAATTATTTTTTGTCCCAGAGTTCATAGCAATATCACAGAATAAATAGTGACAACACTTATTACTTATTCTCTGGCAATATGGAACATCTCAAAGTACATAAACAAGTTAGGCCGAACCTATGAAACAGTTAATCTACTTGATGTTAGTGACTGAACAGTAATGTTAGAGGAATGATTTTACAAAATTCAAACAAACATTAAGTAACAGCATCGTCTACGTAAACTTTATGTGAAAATCGCGTAGTTTTTATACATACACAAAATTTCGTAACCTTTCACCTTAACAGGTGTATGTCACTGTTAGTAATAACTGTACAGTCCTTGTAAAAGACATTTCTTTTTCTAATTTTGCTGCCATTTTATTTTGTTCGGTCACAAACAGTACATTTTTACTCACACACAATGTTTTAAAAAATTTGGCGCCACCCACATTCAATGTGATTGAGGTGTGGTAAATGTACAAATCCTTCACATTATTACTGATTTCAGATGAACTATTTGGTAACCAGATATTAGTTTCTGTCAAGCAAACAGTTTCCAAAATAACACAATAACTTTATATATTTTCTCAAACTTTGGAAGCATGTACTGCTCTTATTCGATCTGGAACATGGGTCCATATATGAAACTATCTATTTTCACGACAGGAATAATGTGTTGTTTTGGAGCCATGTGTATGTTACATACATATGGATGGTGTTATGCATCAACCGACCATGCACCAATTGTCAGGTATGTAACAAAACGTTTTATTAACTTTGAAACAATCTTACAAAAAGTATTTTAGTGCTTTTGTTTTAAGTATTAACTTTATAGGACTAAGACATCTTTTAAAAACTGTTTCAAACCTGAATGACTTTAAGCATGTTTTACTGATAGTGATAACTAAATTGGCGCATAGTCGGTTGATGCAAAACGCCATCCGTATAATGTGTGCAGAATAGTGCAGTGTAGCTCCATCCTATTGAAACCAGCAATCTTGAAGCGCATCCATTCTCTCGAGCTCTGGGATAAATCACTCCCTCAACATGCTCAGACAGGTGTGTTGGTTGACAGGTCCATCATAGAAATAGGGACCTATCAAGTACTTAGCAGACATAGCAGCCCGGATCGTAACATGTGGAGGGTTGTGCTCGAACTTCTTGTTATAATTGGGGTTGTCTTTGCTCCACACGTAAACATTCCTCGCCCGTGCAGTCCGGTAGACCGCACATTAATCGCTGAAAAACACTTTGCCACGCTGCTGGAGTGTTCAAAACATCTGAAGCAATCGTGCATGTGCTGTTTATGCCGGTATCATTGAGCTCGTTGACATCTGTTGGCCTGAAAGCTTTCAATCCAAGAACCTTCGTCATGTGTCGTAGCATCGTGGTTTGAGATACCAGACACTAGCAACAAGAAACTCTTCAGTACTGTAAGAGCTCCTGGCAGCCCTAGCCTTTGTGAGGCCTGGGCATTGATTCTTCATGGTGCCCGTGGTATTTATTGACCAAAACTGGCAAAAACTATTTCAGTAATTTTGGTATGAAATGTGAAAATACATGCACGCGCCCACATGTATAGGCCTACATGTGTATATAATGTGTGTGTGTCATATAAGTTACATATATACACATGTATATATACTCACACACACATACGATAAAGTGAGCACTGTGTAAATTTCTCTTTCAGCCATTTTCCAATCATCGTTAATATTTTCAACATGAAAACTTCCCTGAAACTATAAACCAGTGCAAATGTTGCACTACTCCCAAAAACTTAACATTTTTGGCCCAAATAAAAAACAGTTTCTGGTTGTTATAGGTTTTGGGGAGTGCTCAGTTTAAAATGAACAGGCCAATGTACACACACACACGCACTCACGCACGCACACAGGCACACAGACACACAGCCGTACTGGTTTGCTGCGCATCGACGCCACAGTATCGAGGCTTAACATTGTGTTAGTCAGTATACAATTACTATTATCCCTGAAAAAAAATATGGTACAGAAATACACATTTTTTAGGTGATAAAGCAACGAAAATGTAAAGCTGATATTATAACAATTTTAAATGCCTTAATTCAGAGTTAATTTTAAAATAACCATCAGGGTTTCTTATTACTTTATTGTACGTGTAGTGCCTACTCAGAATGCAGTGGCTTGAAGTTGCCGACAGTGGTATTATTTTCGCTGATCAGTTATCCAGCAGCTGCAAGTCTGTTGGTGCTGGGCCGCCCGAGGACACAGTGCTCCGGGCGGCTGCTCGGTTCGCCCGTGCCTGGAGCCGCCACTGACTGTAAGAGCTTGTTTCGGTTATTGAAACAGTACAATGACATAGTATACATACCTTCACAGTACAGTAGGAGGGTGACAAGACTTTTGAAACACTCTGTACATTGCATTGAGTACAGTTAGAATTGCAGTGTCTCCGTTGTCTTCATTTTATCTCTGAGAACTTTCAAATGCAGTATTCAAATAACATGCAGTTTTAGAACAGCAATACAAACCAAAATGAACTCACAGTTTGTGTTATCTGATAACTAAGTACTAAAGATTTGAGATAACATTATCATTAAGGAAAACATATTGAAAAAGTATAATTATTTTTTATGTGTCGGGCATGTTCACAAATGCCTAGGGGCAAGTATGTGGTTTCACTAAACTTCAGAATTAATTCAAATCCTGAAAGGTACAACAAAAAATACATCACCCTGCGAGGAAGTGAATACGATAAAAGTCTGCTGTAACATTTTTATAGAGTTAGAAGACAAAGAAGTGTCATGAATAGTTTCTAAGGAAGGAAGTTGTTATAGAGTATATTCGGTAAACTATAGAAAATTCGGACTACAAAGGGGGTGAAGTTGTCAGAGATTTGTGATTTGTCTGGGTTACCGGATTCGCATTGCGCAGATTCAATTACTGCCAATTCACACAGCAGGAACAAAATAATTTTGCATGTGGTTAAGATAGCGCACCATAAGTTACTTAACGGGAGCTGGCATTTATTGTTGGATCCGTTTTCGTAACATGTAGTGGGCTGGTAAGCCTGTACAAGAGCATGAGATTGATTTGGCATAAGACTGCACAACAGTGTGTCTGGCTTCAAGAGGAAATCTTCACCCCAGTTGCAGTGTCCTCAACTGCTAACCTCTGAGCCAATATTGGGTCAGATAAAAGAATCAAGTTCTGTGTTGGTATGTGACAGAACTTCTCGAACAGTTTCTTCATCAGATAGTACCTGGTAACTAAAGTCTGTGTCATCATCTAACTACTCATGAATATCCATTTCTGTAGGGTCAGCTTCACCACAAGCCAACAATGTCTCCTGATAATCGCTGGTCTCGAACCCCTTCAAGTCCTGTTTCACACTTTTGTCAATGAGAAGCTTATTACACGTATTGATTAGCGTTGACGTTTTTATTTCCTTCCAGCCCGAGGCCCAGTTGAAAATTGCTCTTGTTGCAGGTTGGAATTCTCTGCAGCTTTCTCAGACCTCCTGTGTCCTTTATCATAGTGTGGTTCCACCAATTAACTATCACCTCAAAAATAAATTTCTTCTTGCATAACCTCTTACATGCCAAGATTCGACCCTGATCAGTGGGCTGAATTAGAGAGGTTGTGTTCAGAGGCAGTGCCACACACTTACGCTCAACACAATGGGGGTGAGAGGACATTGTCGACGAGCAACAAAGCCTTGACTTCGTCAGGAGGAATCTTCAAAATGCCCTCCTGGAAGCGCCGTACTTCAGGCACAAAGTGATTTTGAAAAATCAATAGTTAGTGATTCTTTGTGTGAACCGTTCGTTTCTGGAGTTGTTGTAGTAAAGAGGCATTGTGTCTTTGAGGATACAGCTTGTGAAGTTTTTTTCCTTTCTGTCTTCAGCATTTGCACATAGCAAAGCCAAAAGTCTCTCTAGGTTTTCATCCAGTTGCAACATTCTCATGATTATAGGCCTGTGTTTTCTGTTACTGTTCATCATAACAGCCCTGTTTCGTCTGCATTGTAGAATTGTGCCCGAGTTAACTTTTCTTCCTCTATTAAGTCATTAATTCACTTCCTAAATAGCTCTACACTTGCGTTCTAAGTGCTTAAGGCGCTCTGTACATTGAGGCGCACAGCTAGTACTTCAGCAGATGTTTGCATCTCTACACCACATACTGCGACGCCACTTGATTTCGCTGTAAATACCACTTGTGTACAGCTACTTCAAGATTTGTGACACTATGCTGTTAAGACATTTTCTGCTGGAAATATTTTTTTCAGAGTCTCACGTGAATGCAACCTGCTTCAGCTTATCTTAATTTTTAAATGTCAAAATTGATTCACGATGCTGTAATCAAGGTACAGATTCGTTATAGAAATGTCAGAGGGTCAGACTCAAGTTTTAAAATTAATTTTAACTTCTCAACAATAGGCAACATCACACACTTTCTGTTAGGCGTCACCATGAAGAATGAATGTTCCTAACGTGCAAGTCATTGTGCACAGCACTGCAGAAGTGTGACTCGCATACTAGCGCATCTGCCTGACCTTGAGAGAGAGAGAGAGATGGGTGGGACACATCCTAGGTAGCTGCTGGCTCTGACGTCAATACCTGCCAAGTGTTTGCCAGCCGGAGCACCACTTTGTCTTTAAGAGTTTGTCCCGTTCTGTGTTGTACACATTGTGTGTACACATTTTGAATACAAGCTTTGTAGTTTTACTGTCTTTATAGTTAAGCAAATTATATAAAGTATATTGGCTTGTAATAATTATGGTTACCTAAATACTTATTTTATTTGAGTTACTAATGTCCGGGACATTGAGGTCCAGAATATTGAGAGCTTACTGTACTTTTAGAAGCACATAGTGTATTATTCAATCACTTGTGTGTACAAACAACCTGTCAGTACTTATCATAGTTTAAGTGTTTCACGTAGCCTAGGCTGCTTAATCTTCATAAAATATGAGTCGTGCATTAATGATAAGGGAAAATACAACATCCAATAGAACTATGCTGCATTAATTATAGAATTAAGTTCTGTGAAAAGATCATATCGTTGTTTACAAAAAAAAACCTTTTCAATTGTTTTGTTTTATCTTGTTTTTGTCATCACCGTAAAATAAATACTAAGTTTGCTAAAAAAAATTTTTTGTTTGTCTGTGCAAGTTGGAGAAAACCTGACAAATGGAAGAACTTTCTCTTCTTCAAGTTATTCTATAGCTTTATTGTTGTGACTTGGTTGATGCATACTAGTATAATTGAAAGTCAAGAGTTTCATACAAGACCACAGCATAAACTGATGTGTAGTACTTGTGTGGAGAATCAAGTAGGAAGAACTTTCACTGCTATGTTTGCTTTGTTTCAGCCTTGTTCTGGAGAAACCTCTACTTGGACTACAAAGAGGTTGCCGTGGAGACTGTCGGCAAGGCCAGGGAGAAACCTAGGAATGCACTTTTAACACTTGCAGGTAATATTCTCACGTAATAAGTTATCTGCAGAGAGTGCAATGCTGATAGCACAAACAATATTTTCCAGTCAACTATTATTTACTCTAATCCAGACAGCGATATTGTGAATAATTCAAATATAACTGATAAGCTACAGTTAAATCAGTTTCATTCAGTCAGATATTGCTGCATATTTCATGTGACAGCTCTCGTGTAGTAGCGAGCATCCAGCTAACATGTTCTGTAAAGGCTGCATTACTAAACAACAAATATTTAAGAGTTCTTGGTAATCTCTTGAAACTAAACATTGCAGTAGTCATGGCTGATCATTGCTGTTGCAGATTATCATAATTGCTGTGAATAGTTCATGCACGGATAATCAATGCTAGAACATGTCTGTTATAAAAAAATTTCTTCTAGAGGAAATCTTCATCCCCAATTGCAATGCCCTCACCTGCTAACCTCTGAGCCAATATTAGGTCAAATAAAAGAAACCAATTCAAATGCCCTAACTTATACTTGTCAAATTATACTACTGCAAGTACCGACTTATTTTTGATATTTTGGTGCCGTCTCCATGGGAAATATTTTGATACTGTCGACATAACGTACGTCATTATACACCAATATTATTTTTGGCAGGTTGGTTTGAAGAGTGAGCACTGAACCACGTAGCCAGTTGACATGGCAGAGAATGTATATTGCTGGCAGGTGTGGGAGGCATCCTGTACTGCGGCCGTCTCAACCCAGACAAGCAGAGCTACAGGGACGCCTTCATAGAGTGCAGCGAGCAGCTGGCCCTGGTCGGGGCACCAATACGCAGTCCCTCCACCTGCCATCACCTGGACCGCGTGGCCCAGTGCTTGGACAAGGGCGAAGTGCGGCACCTCAGTCTGGGGTTGATATCCCTGGTGTGGGTGGACATATGTGATAGCACACTGGGCCTCTACACGGCACAGTGCCCCTACCTGCGGCCACATCCGCGCGACTGGCCCGACCGCTTGCTGGACGTTGGCTTCCTGGGCCGCTGGTGGATGCTGCACCGTGCCATGTGTGACTTTGATGTTAACCCTGGAGAGTTTGATGAGAGTGTTGACAGGTGACTGCCCAGTATGCAGGAGAAACACAGACTGGACATATTTCTGTACAGAAGTGTGTTTTCATAAGGAGCTAAAGTTTCCTGTAGTGAAGATATGTTTTAAATACTACTGTGCTACCGGTTTTTTATGATATGTTCTGAAGTGCATTATTTTAGAATGTTTATTGTGTTTCTATGTACCTTATAGCACTTTTCCCATAATTTTGTTTCTGCAGTGTGAATTTTTTCCTTTTAATTTATCTCAAACTTTCGTACAGTACTTCATACTGCCTGATGTCATTGCTTTGTGTTTATTTTTGTTGTAAGGAGATACGTTTACCATAATGCTGCAATTGATGCTTAAAAGTACCATATGTGTGCTTTTTTTTGCTGGTCATAGCATTGTTAGTTTAGTTCTACACAAGCAATTCAATTCTGTAAAAATACAAAGCATAACTTAAGTACATATTTACTAGGTGGCTGATTGTACAGTAAGTCCTCGATTTACGTCGTACCGATTTACGTCGTTTCGGATTTACGTCGTACCGATTTACGTCGTTTCGGATTTACGTCGTACCGATTTACGTCGTTTCGGATTTATGTCGCTAATGTTTGAGTACCTATGTTTCAATTTAAGTAGTCGCCGGTTCAGAATAACGTCTTTTATGATTGCAGTGCTTTCTATTTTTATTAATACACTGTACATAAATTGTCATATGTACTGCAGTTTAGCGTTTTATTAATGCTATGTAGTGTAAGCTACATGCACATCGTCCTATATTATCATACACTGCTACAAATGCTTCCTGCCCTCCATGCGGTGATGCAGTGCTACTCTCCCGTCCACGTCGCTAGCATGACAAAGCCTTATCTCCTTCTCGAGACGACGCAGCAGATTCCTGTTGCCCTCTTCAAATAGTCCTTGGTCCTGCTTCAGCCGCTGTGATGACACTGCATTGGGCAGAGTTAGGCCGGGATTACGATGCCTTCACGTTCATTTTGCTTTAACTTTCACGTAAGCAGGAAAAACCTTGACAAGCGCATTTTAATGGGTCCTATACTGATTGCGCCACTTTATACTTACGTTCACTTTCACATAGCGAAAAACTTGTCTATGTCAAGCTTTTAAGATAAAGTTATATGTGAAGTTATACCACGCAATCGCCTGGGCCAATCACATTTCGGAGGAGTTAATGTCATCTATTGTATCATGTTATTTTTGACTATTAATTTAAAGGCTCTCTCACGATGTGTTTCATTGCCTGCTTGCAGCTTACGTGAAGGATTGTATTATGGCACCTCAATTGATTACGTATTACGTACATGTGAACATGATAAAGTTGTCAGAGATACGTGACCGTGAAGTCCTCATAATCTCAGCCTTATAAACGTGTCACTGTTTCAGTTTACATTACTGCGCTTTAAACGTGCTTCAGTACAGTATCAGCTCACTGCAATTAATGGTAATTACTTTACGAAATGCCTTCAAAACTGTTGAGTTTATCTTCAAAGTTTGTTATTTCAAAAATAAGAACAGAACACCTGTTTTGTTAGCCACGAAAATGGAAGTTTGGCGACTTTTTGATTCAGGAGAGAGGGCAGTTGACATTAGTAAAGTGTTAGCACTACCGTCTACCACAGTTCGTACAATTCAAACAAACATGGACAAAATTGGACGGCATTAAGCAGAAAGGAACCTACCAACAAATTAATCAATTTGGAGATAATCATAGCACGTAGAAGAAGAAGGTCCGAAGTACGTCTTAGAAAGAGAAGAAGTACTAAATCACAACATTTGACTAAAAATAAGAGCCGGAAAAAATGGTTATTACAAGGCTTAGATACACACACAAAACCTTGAATATCTCAGTTCTAGTTAACTGAGAGTTAGTTCCTTTCTACTTAATGTCGTCCACTGTCAGTGCTACAAAGACTAGTTATTCACATCATAAGACAATGGGGCAGATGCTTGCAGTGTGGATGGTGTGATGGGGCTGCTCCTTCCTCTCTGTTCGCACTTCGTGGCTATGTCTAGAAGCTTATTTTGAAGGTTATGATGTCCCTGTTCGGGGTGGCAGAATGTAATGGGGCTGCTACGTCACGTCTACGTGGTTGTTACTATCTAGATGTTGGAGGTTGTGATGTCCTTGCTGGCGGCGACGACTTATCTAATTAGACTTTTCCTTGTTTGTTATATATATGCCCGGATAGCCTGAGGAGTTTACCTAAGGAGTTTCCATAGAAGAAAAAAAAGGAGCCAATTTCTTTAATAACTTTCAGTCTTTTAATAATAGTTCACCAGACGTACATGGCACAATAACGTACAAAAATTCTTTCCCGTGATTTATGTCTTACAGTGTGAACGTGAATAGGTAACACCAGTGGCGGAATTCACTAAGTCATGAGTGTTCGTCCCAGTTTATTATCGGTTGTGAT
>PNEQ01026243.1:8079-21987 GCA_003012365.1 Medauroidea extradentata | reverse complement strand
CATATTTCAGTCTGTTATGGATAGAGTATTGCAAGGGCTTAAAGGAGTAAATTGTTACATGGATGATGTGTTGATTGTTAGTACATCTTTGGAAGATAACATCCAAAAAGTCACAGCTGTCTTAGAGAGGCTAAAAGAGTACAACATTAAAGTCAACATGTCAAAGTGTCAGTTTTTTTGTGAATGTGTGGAATATTTAAAGCACAAAATAGATGGCTCAGGGGTGCACCCCACCAATGACAAAACTCAAGCAATTGCAAATGCGGCAGTGCCACAAAATGTACAACAACTGAAATCGTTCCTAGGTTTGTTACAATTTTACCATAAATTCTTCCCCATGTTATCTAGCAAAATGAAACCCCTGTACAATCTTACTAAAACAGGTAGCACATGGTGTTGGGATGAATCTTGCAAAAATGCCTTTGATAATGCTAAAGGAATGCTTACTTCAGAAACATTTTTAGTACATTTTGACCCTGCACTGACTATCACGGTGGCGTGTGATGCATCGCCGTATGGTGTGGGGGCAGTTTTAAGCCATAGGGTAGATGGAGTTGATAGACCCGTGCTTTTTGCTTCAAGCCCACTCACTACGGCAGAACAAAATTACTCGCAGGTCGATAGGGAGGCCTTTGCCATAATGTTTGCTGTCAAATGCTTTCATAAACACTTATATGGACACAAATTTATACTCTTAACAGATCACCAACCCCTGAGGAGACTCTTGGAACATGACCAGGATATCCCCACTTTGGCTCACGCTAGGCTCCAGAGATGGGCAGTTCTCTTAGCAGCATACGATTATAAATTAGAATATCGGCCAGGATCGCAACTGGCAAATGCAGATGCATTATCGAGATTACCAGAAAACATGGGAAATAGGGTTTATGCAATCACTAGTACACCAGACTTTTCTGAGATATCCCTTATGGTAAAGGACGTTACGAAGGCGCAGCATCAAGACCTGATAGTGAATAAAGTTATTGAAATGATGAAACACGGATGGCCACAATATATGTCCGATAATGGACTTAAACCATTTTTTCAACGACGCCACGAGCTGACAATTCAACAGGATTGCCTTATGTGGGGAAACAGAGTTGTTATCCCATGACAAATCCAAGCACAGGTAACAGACATGCTCCATGAGCAACACCCGGGGATAGTGCGAATGAAGATGCTGGCACGGGGCTTGGTGTGGTGGCCGCAGTTAAGTACAATATACATATTAAGGTACTATACTGTGAAGCGAGTCAATGTGTGCAAAAGTTCCTGAAAGTGGTACCAACGATAACTTGGCCACAAACACACAAAGCGTGGGAAAGAGTACATGTTGACTTTTTGGACCAGGAGGGTATAAAAATATTAATATTGTGTGACCACTTCTCAAAATGGGTCAGTGCATGGATTATGGAGGGCACATCAGCTGTTTAGGTTATCGAAAAATTGAGATCATGCTTTGCGATTTTTGGAATTCCTGGTAGTATAGTTTCCAATAATGGGCCACCATTTAGCTCGAGAGAATTTATTTCATTCTGTACAGCAAATGGAATACGTGTTGTCAAAAGTCCACCATATCACCCCCAGTCAAATGGTCTGGCGGAAAGAGGTGTACAAATGATCAAGCAGACCTTAATGAAACAGGTGATTGACGGTACACACAGGAACTGTCACATAACAATGCGACATCGTTTAGAGGAATTTCTCTTTGCATACCGAAATACTCAGTGTACTGTCACAGGAAAAAGCCCGTCCGAGGTAATATTTAAAACGAAACCCAATACAAAGTTAACTATGTTGGCACCTAGCGAGTCCCCATCAACAACAGGGTGGAATCAAAAGAGGCACGACAAACAAAGTATTCCGGTGTATAAAGAAGGGGAAAATGTCTTAGTAACTACAATAGATGATGCAGTGAGGAAATGGGTTCCTAGTAGAGTAATAAAAATCCTAAGCTCTATGACCTATTTAGTGCATTGGGACACTGGTAGGAAACAAGAGAGAGTAGTGCATGTAGATCAAATGAAGAAGTCGCAGTTGCCCGAGTGTAAACACCCACCAGAGGTACAATCATCTGATCATATTGTAGGTGAATGGAATTGGAAGGCAGCTAGTGGGGAGGCAAAAAGGGGAAGGATAGAACAGAAAGTAACTCCACACGGGTCCATGAGTACTAGTGGTAGCCCACCATTTAAAGGATCTGCGCCTCCAGGAGGAAAAGAGATTGGAGCAAGGAGAGCATCTCATAGAACGGTGAAACCACCGGTTAGGCTAAACCTGTAAGCAAACCAAATATTGTACTGGACACTGCAGATCCTAGTGTGTAGCAATACACCACTGTAGTAGTGTCCTTTCAGATGTCATTGTACTGAGTAGTATGTTTGTATTAGTATTCCCAGTGTTTGTATTAGTATTCATGCAGATGTTATTGTACAGCAAGGGTTTGTAGTATTATTCTTGTCGATGTTAGTGTACTGCTATGTGTGTCATTGTGCTGAAGAGTAGTGCTTGTATTAGTATTCATACAGATGTTACTGAACTGCTTTGTTGGCAACCAATTATTTGAATTATTGTACTGGATCCTAGATAGTAATGTATCTCTACTTAGTGTCCTAATAGATGTTATATGTGGACAAGTGACGAACATGAAATGTGTGTGGTGGGTAACGAATAAGGACATTGGGTCTTGTGAGTTTAAGACTTATGTGAAGGGAAGGAAATGAGATGTTTGGGACTGTGCTGTTGGCAACAGCGCTAGAATAACAAAGAGGCGGGTAAAAGGATGGAGATGAACGAGGAGGACTAGATGTAATGTAACGGTGATGTATCAGAAAAGATGTGACAATAAAGAACATAAGATTTATAAAATTAAATAAAAAATATAAATATATTTTGTAAAAGTCTGAAATTATAGTTTAATATCTAAGTGATCTTTAATTTCATTTTATACCTATCAGCAGCTTATTTCTGTATATACACTAAGTATTTAATATCAGAAATTACTATTTTTACTTAAGTTTAAAAATGTTTATGAATGTAAAGTTCATAAAATTTACTACACACATTATTGACATTTGTATAAAAATAATTATTTGGAACAGTACTGTTACAGTTATTATCTCTTAATTTTATTTTATACACATTTTAAAAAACTCTTAGTAAAATTCCATTAAAATTTTTAAAAGTTTACCAAAGTATTTTATATTTCATTTTTATACAATTTTATGAAATACAACAATTTTATTTTACTTTGAACTAATGGTAGTAAATGGTTATTAAATAACATGTGGTCCCATGTAAGAGGTTCAGAACTTTGATACAATGTCTAATTTCAAACATTTACACCAAAAATCTACAATATGAATTATCTTAGTATCACTGTTATACGAATGTATCAGATCTTAATAATTTATGAGGACATAGGGTTTTCCATCAAAACAATAGCAGGTACATCCGAGTATCATCAGAGTACACCTATTTCTGTATGACTTCCCAACCCAAATGAACATACAATTACAGTACAGTGAACCCTCGATAACTTGGACTAAAAGGGGGGAGAAGCTGTTCGAGTTCCGATTTGTCCGTGTTATCGAGGGGTGTCCGGGGAGGTGGGGTAATCAGTCAATCACAAGAAACGTGAAGAAATTAGTACGCTATTATTTCTACAAGCAAAAGAGGCTGCAATAAATACTGTTTTATACATAACGATCATATCAAGTTACGGGAGGGCCGCCATGCAGTGGGAAAATTAATGTAACGTGGAGGACTATAAAAGAATGTCAAATAATGTGGGCAGTCAGATCTTTATTTATTTTTAATGCTGCTACTTCTGGCAGCTTTTTTTGTTATCTCTGTGCTAGAAGCTGGCACCAGGCACCCTTCTATCACATAAAAGTTTTCGTCTGGCTGGCGACAGCCAATGTGCCTGCACTTGTGAGAGAGATAAGAAATGATCGTTGGAGATAAGCTAGGGAGGTTGCGAGCGGAAGTAGTCAAGGTCAACCGGTACAGTCTCATGCAATACAAACGCCGCACGTGACTACATGCATCTCACACAAGATGTTTACATTGAAAAATACCTTACGTCCGTATGTTACAGCGTAGGGGCAGCAGCCAACTGCTAGCCTGATAGTTACTCTACCCTCCTACAAAGTTACAAAGGTATAAAAATAATTTTGCTCATATACATGAATAAAAACAGTACTGTAATTAACAATCCTTGTGGGTCACTGTACATTATGTGAACACATTTTAACACAAATTTTATGTATGTAAATTGCATCATAGAACACATAGTTTACAGTTTTATTCTTACACAAATTGTCATATTATAAAGCAATAAAATTTTAATCATGTTCTACAGTGTTACCGTATTTACTCGCGTAATAGCCACATATTTTTGACCAAATTTTAGGCTCAAAAAATGGGGTGTGGCCATTATATGGGGTTTTCAAAAAAATTACCTTCTAAATTTTTTTGGTGTAGAATATAACAAATGTACATTTTTTTCTATATTTACTCGTTGATAACGTGACCATTTCTTCTAAAATAAAGAAAATGATTTTGTCGGTGTATAGTAAACATGGAAACATTAAGACTACAAAATCTTATTAATCCATTCATGTGCGTCATTCAATGAAAATCGTTTAAAATTATCCCGCATAAAACGTTTACATTTTACGGTCCATTACATGTATGCTATTATTTCCTGTGAAGTAGTTTATAAACAAATCCGATTCACGCTTAAAACGTTACAACTCTCCAGAGTCCAGACGCCATGACGTTATGAACAGAGCATCATCAACCAGCGAGCGTGACTCATCGTGTCTGGCTTGGGCATGGATGTTGTGTTGTTCTTTCACCACCCACACCGGCTATTGAAAACATCGTTGTTAAAGGGGTGTAAAACCTTCTCACCAATTTTTCAACATCGCAAAGCAATGATTTTTAATTTTTTTTTTAATGTCCGGGACAATTTGTTTTGCAACCCTGAATTCATTTTACATACCAGAACAAAATAATTTTCCGTTTATGTTTCATTGTAACCCGTAGTTACCGTCATTTCACAAGCACTACACTGAAATGTTTGTTTACGACACACGTGCGTGTCAGGCTCGCAGGACGAAGAGGGAGGAAAGATAAAGAAGTGAGAGGTCGGCCTGCTGCGTTGCATCTTTACTCGCGCGTCGCGCGCCTCGCTAGCAACATTTTACCACACGGAACTTGCTAGATATTTACTGAGGGATTATTAAAGGCTAAGTAGCGATGGGCGACTGCGTTATAAAGTTTAATACTGTTCTAAAATAAAATGTGATGAATTTAAATCCAGCAGAAATGATTTTTTATGTCTTTTAACAAAGAAATAATTAATTAAAAATTATTAAAATTTTTTTAAAAATTCTGTCCGAGTTATCCGAAGTCCGGGACATCGAGGTCCGAGTTATCGAGGGTTCACTGTATTGTTAAAACCCACATTCATTCACTTGTGCATCAATAAACAACTACATACTTAAATTAAGGCAGTACAAATTTTTACTCATTTAGTGTTCAAAATTGTAAGCTAATAAATATTTTTCTTACCAATACTGAAGTTTCTTAACAATTCTTTTCCGTTTGTGGTATTTCATTTGAAGTATAACAGACAGTGAATTACAGCTAGTACATACTTAAGTGTTCAGTACAATTTTTAAAATTGTGAACATGTGAAAAACTAAGTCAATTTATTACCTGGTTCCCCTTTTACTACATTACCTTCAAGTTTATGGTGAAATTGTTGCAGCTAGAAATGCCAATATGAACAGCGATGTCTTCAGTATGCTTGTTAGATTCATTGTTGGCACTGTTTGAAAAGTATGCAATTGCCTGAATTGTTTCAACCACCAGATTACAACGGACACCTGTAAACAACATATTTGCCCATTACCAAATATTTGATTTCTGATGTTTGAATAAAACACTACCCTCACATTGTATTAACACTTCATTGGATTATTGCTTTAAAGTTACTCTAATTGAAAGTACCATTATTTTGTTTCCAATTGAGTGAGAATTTTATTGTCTCAGGACAGAACTTTTATGAATTGAGCGCTGGATGGGCCACTAAAGCACAGTATTGAATTATCGCAAGTAGTAGGTAACAGAAAAAGATTTATACTTTTTTAATTATTCATAATTATACTCTGTGTACATAACTGACTACAGGTGTTAAATAAATAATTTGTAAACAACAGTTTGGCTGTAGAGCAGTGCATGTGTCACCGAACTGGCACCATTGTCGTGGTTTGGGGAATCCCAGTCTTGGGAAAGGGAGAGTGTTTCTTGGGTAGCCACAAAGTTAGATGGGAGAGCTCTGCAAGAGGTCTCCAGTGTGAGGCACTCACAGGCTGGTAATTATTGATAACAACACACACATAAGGAAGAATCACGTATTGTTTCTTGAGTGCTCTACTAGCTAACCATTACATAAACAAATCTCAACAAACCCTTGGCCACAATATCTGTTCATCGGAAGAGAAAAAAAAGGTGAGGGGAAACCCTATTTTTAGTACCTCTGTCAAGTAACAGTAATAATTAGTAGCCCAGACAATAAAGGCAAAACAATATTAAATATCGGGGAATAATTAAGGTAAATCTGAATTTTTCACAGATCATGGACCAAAACTAGAACAGTATTTTCCCTAAAGTTCCCACTCCTCTCCATGGAGTTACATTCCCCCCCCCCCCCAATTTAGTTCCAAACATTTTTGCAATAAAATCAATATTACTGCCGTAATTTTTGGAATTATGATAAATAAAATAATTTTTTACATTTATATTTTTTGTTTTAGCCTTACAACTTATTTATTACAAACAAATTATAAAATTGTTTCTCTAGTAGTTTTATGAGTTTTCATGAACAGAACTATAATAAGGTTATACTGTATTTGATTCAATGTATATTTACAGAAGAAAATGATATTAAGGCTGTTCTAGGACAAAAAAAATTCCAAGTTTTAAGAAATTTTCGTGGTTTCATTGTGTAATCCAAGCCAGCAAACATCAACCCAAATAAATACACAACAGATATTTTCACAGAGCAAGCAAAGAGCAAATATATAGAAAGAGAAAAAAATTACAAAAAAAATCAACCAACACACACAAAAGCGGATGCTCTCAAACTACAGCTCTTCATCAATACTATTTAAAATTAATATAGGAAATATTTGGCGCCAGTGGTCTATCACAATCAAATCAACACACCACAATTATTAAAGTACCTATTAAAGTCACAGTCAACTATATACTCCATCTACTCACCACACACCGCCCTACCATCAATATATCAAACTGCTTTGATATATGAATACATAAAAAGTGCAAATAATTTAAATTTGTCAGGTAAAGGGAATGACATTCACCACTTTGCAACAGCAGGACATTGACAATATTTCTCTTAAATTAAGTAACTGATAATTTACACCAATTGTACCAGCAAAACATTGCTTAAGATCATCTATCAAGTTCACATGGAGTTATTACTATGGGAATAAAGCCTATTCCCTATTTAACTCCCCATCTGTTACTGCAATATGGCTAAAGAATCTGTCTTAATTAATTAATATATGTCCAGTTTCTGCATTGATGACATAGGTAGACAGTACCAGTCCTCCACCAATAAATTAAATAGTAAAGCGTTAAGATGTTTGGGACTGTACTGCTGGCAACAGCGCTAGAATAACAAGGACGAGGGGAGCAAGATGGCTATGGATGAGGAGGACCACATGTAATGTAACTGTGATGTATCAAAAAAGATGTGACAATAAAGAACATAAACTGGCGATGAGGATGGGATGAGCAAGATCAAATTAGGATAGTGTTATAAATGTACTGTTTTTAAGATTAGTGAAGTGTCCAAGTAAATATACTGATTGGTGCGGTGAAAGTAAACATGGGTCTAATCTGCCATCTTGGAGAATTTCATCCCAGATATTGAGGACTTTGTTTCTTATGTGGAACGTATCAAACAATTCTTCATTGTAAACGAAGTGAAAGATCAAGCCAAGGTACCCTTATTTATTACACTTAGGGGCCAAGACTTACATGATTTTGAAGAGTGTAATTTTGCCTGAAGACCCAACCACCAAAAGTTTTGACGAGCTGTCGCAGGCTTTAAACAAACATTTTTCCCCAGCAAAAAATGTGATTGTGGAACGTTTTAAATTTCATAAGAGGAGCCAAAAATCAGGGGAAACAGTAGCTGAGTATGTGGTGGAACTTAAAAATCTAGCTAAATCATGTGAGTTCGGACAGTTCTTATCTGAGGCCCTGAGGGATCGATTAGTATGTGAGTTGATATCTGAAAACACCCAGCATAATCTCATTTGTGAACCTAACTTCACTTTTGATAAAGCATGCGAGATAGCAAACTGTATGGAAGTAGCAGCTAAGGAAACAAAACATTTTGAAGCTGCACCACATACCAGCCAGTCAGACTCATCATCAAGTATAAACAAATTATTAAGGCATAAAGGATGTAGAAATGACAGACCAAGAGATGACAGAGCTAAAACACAGCTCCGGCGAGGAAGAGATAAGTCACCACCGACAGTAGATGAACCTTCGCCGACCAGGTCGTCGGTAGTACATTTTTGCTGTGGACGCAATCATAATTCTACAACGTGTATAGCAAAACAACGGAAGTGCTATAATTGTTAAAAAATGGGTCATGCAGCTCAGACTTGTCAAAATAAGAGGGTACACGAGGTAGTAGACGTCTCAAGTGACGAGGCAACTACAGAACTTAAGTCATTACATCGATACCACATTGGAGAGGTTGCCAGCTACACACCAGTGCACATTAGTAAAGCAAGTAAACATATGACTGTGGTAATTTCTGCAGAGGGGCAGAAACTGAAAATGGAAATTGATAGTGGGGTGTGCATTTCCGTGATACCAGTTAACAGCATATAAAGACTATTTTTCTCATATTAAATTACAGCGTTGTGATTTAAAATTACAATCAGTGTGACCAGGATTGAAGTACTAGAGCAAATTTGTGTGAATGTAGTAGGGTAGTTAGATAAACAGCATCAGCTGCCTCTTGTGGTGATCAAAGGAAGGAGCAACATGGTACCTCTCCTAGGAAGAGATTGACTTGACGTTATCATACCGAGATGGAGAACAATCGTAAGTGGGACTGCATTGAGCAACATAGGCAATATTATAGATGACCATATTAATATAGCAAAAAAGGACTTGTGAACAAGATTTTCAGAGCTCTTCGACAAAGGTAACACAGAGTGCATCAAGAATTTTAAGGCTTACCTTCACGTCAAGACAGATGTATTACCCATCTTCCACAAAGCATATGAGCCACCATATGCACTGAGAGAGCAGATGGGACAGCATTTACAAGAGCTACAGAATGCAGGTAAATTGTTCCAGTGAAACATAATGAGTGGGCCAGCCCCATCATAATGATTCAAGAAAAAAACCGGGTGGGCTGAGATTGTGTGTAGATTGTAAGGTGTCCATAAACAAGGTATTAAATGTTGATTGTTACACACTACCAAAGTTGGAGGAAGATTTTTACAGTATTCGATCTCAAAAATGCCTACCAGCAGCTGGAAGTGGGTAATGAGTCAAAGCCTTAGCTAACTATCAACACTCATTTGGGGTTATTTCAATGGACAAGACTGCCGTATGGCATTGTTAGTGCATCTGCCATATTTCAGTCTGTGATCAACAGAGTATTGCAATGGTTTACAGGAGTAAATTGCTACATGGATGATGTGTTGTTTGTTAGTACATCTTTGGAAGATAACATCCAAAAAGTCACAGCTATCTTAAAGAGGCTAAAAGAGTACAACATTAAAGTCAACATTTCAAAGTGTCAATTTTTTTATGAATGTGTGGAATATTTAGGGCACAAGACAGATGGAACAGGGGTACACCCCACCAATAACAAAACTCAAGCTATTGCAAATGCAGCAGTGCCATAAAGTGTACAACAACTGAAATCGTTCCTAGTTTGTTACCATTTTACCATAAATTCTTCCCCAAGTTATCTAGCAAAATAAAACCCCTGTACAATCTTATTAAAACAGGTAGCACATGGTGTTGGGATGAGTCTTGCCAAAAGGCCTTTGATAATGCAAAAGGAATGCTTACTTCAGAGACATTTCTAGTAAATTTTGACTTTGCACTGCCAATCACGGTGGCTTGTGATGCATCGCTGTATGGCGTGGGGGCAGTTTTAAGCCATAGGGTAGATGGAGTTGATAGACCCGTGCTTTTTGCTTCAAGCCCACTCACTACGGCAGAACAAAATTACTCGCAGGTCGATAGGGAGGCCTTTGCCATAATGTTTGCTGTCAAATGCTTTCATAAACACTTATATGGACACAAATTTATACTCTTAACAGATCACCAACCCCTGAGGAGACTCTTGGAACATGACCAGGATATCCCCACTTTGGCTCACGCTAGGCTCCAGAGATGGGCAGTTCTCTTAGCAGCATATGATTATAAGTTAGAATATCGGCCAGGATCGCAACTGGCAAATGCAGATGCATTATCGAGATTACCAGAAAACATGGGAAATAGGGTTTATGCAATCACTAGTACACCAGACTTTTCTGAGATATCCCTTATGGTAAAGGACGTTACGAAGGCGCAGCATCAAGACCTGCTAGAGAATAAAGTTATTGAAATGACGAAACACGGATGGCCACAACTATGTATGATCATGGACTCAAACCATTTTTTCAATGAAGCCACGAACTGACAATTCAACAAGATTGCCTTATGTGGGGAAACAGAGGTAACAGACATGCTCTATGAGCAACACCCGGGTATAGTGCAAATGAAGATGCTGGCATGGGACTTGGTGTGGTGGCCGCAGTTAAGTACGATATACATAGTAAGGTACTATACTGTGAAGCGAGTCAATGTGTGCAAAAGTTCCGGAAAGTGGTACCAACGATAACTTGGCCACAAACACACAAAGCGTGGGAAAGAGTACATGTTGACTTTTTGGACCAGGAGGGTATAAAAATATTAATATTGTGTGACCACTTCTCAAAATGGGTCAGTGCATGGATTATGGAGGGCACATCAGCTGTTTAGGTTATCGAAAAATTGAGATCATGCTTTGCGATTTTTGGAATTCCTGGTAGTATAGTTTCCAATAATGGGCCACCATTTAGCTCTAGAGAATTTATTTCATTCTGTACAGCAAATGGGATACGTGTTGTCAAAAGTCCACCATATCACCCCCAGTCAAATGGTCTGGCGGAAAGAGGTGTACAAACGATCAAGCAGACCTTAAAGAAACAGGTGATTGACGGTACACACAAAATGTCACAACACGACATCGTTTAAATGAATTTCTCTTTGCATACCGGAATACTCCGGGTACTGTCACAGGAAAAAGGCCATCTGAGGTAATATTTAAACCGAAACCCAACACAAAGTTAACTATGTTAGCACCTAGCGAGTCCTCATCAACAACAGGGAGGAATCAAAAGAGGCACAACAAAGTATACTGGAGTATAAGGAAGGGGAAAATGTCTACAATGATGATGTAGTGAGGAAATGGGTTCCTAGTATAGTAATAAAAATCCTTAGCTCTATGACCTATTTAGTGCATTGGGGCTGTGGTAGGAAGCAAGAGAGTAGTGCATGTAGATCAAATGAAGTCGCAGTTGCCAGAGTATAAGCACCCACCAGAGGTACAATCATCTGACCATATTGTAGGTGAATGGAATTGGAAGGCAGCTAGTGGGGAGGCAAAAAGGGGAAGGATAGAACAGAAAGTAACTCCACACGGGTCCAGGAGTACTAGTGGTAGCCCACCATTTAAAGGATTCGCGCCTCCAGGAGGAAAAGAGATTGGAGCAAGGAGAGCATCTCATAGAACGGTGAAACCACCGGCTAGGCTAAACCTGTAAGCAAACCAAATATTGTACTGGACACTGCAGATCCTAGTGTGTAGCAATACACCACTGTAGTAGTGTCCTTTCAAATGTCATTGTACTGAGTAGTATGTTTGTATTAGTATTCCCAGTGTTTGTATTAGTATTCACGTAGATGTTATTGTACTGCTATGTTAGATGTTTGGAACTGTGCTGTTGGCAACAAATTATTTTAATTATTGTACTGTATCCTAGGTAGTAATGTATCTCTACAGTAATTTCCTACTAGATTTATATGTTGACAAGTGACGAACATGGAATGTATGTGGTAGGTAACAAATTAGGACGTTGGTTCGTGCGAGTTTAAGACTTATGTGAAGGGAAGGAAGCGAGATGTTTGGGACTGTGCTGTTGGTAACAGCGCTAGAATAACAAGAATGTGAGGAGCAAGACGGCTATGGATGAAAAGGACTAGATGTAATGTAACTGTGATGTATCAAAAAAGATGTGACAATAACGAACATAAGAAGTGTCACAGTACCTTTAGTCCTATAGGCATACTATCCCAATAGCAGAACTGCCATGAGATGGTGATGTAGCCAGTAATTGGTTGCCATGGCGCAATAAGTTCAAATATCATCACGAAACCGTGGGCAGGGAAAGCTTGCCCGGAGTCACTGCAAATAGCCATCTTGGTAAACATGATGGGTCATAACAGTGAAGACATTTACGAGAGTTTTACGTTCAGTAAAAAAGAAGACCGAACTTTGGAAAACGTTCATTAAAGGTGTGGTATATGTGTGCAAAAGTGTGGTATATTAAAAGGTGTAAGGTTGGCAGACATGTTATGTTAGAAGATGCTGGACAAGCTAGATGTTGATAGAAATGTATGGAGTTGTAGGTTGTATTACTGAAGAGTGAAGTACTTACGTACAGTTACAGAATAAATGGAGAATAGAACAGTGTGGCGACGAGGTCAATTCAGACACATTCGTGTGAGAACAGTTCGGGTGTAGTACAAGGAAGAATAGTGACGCAGCGCAGCCATGGCGACAGAGGGCACAAAATTTCCACTGAGCAGTTTTCCACAGTTTAACTTACAAGAGAATCAAGACTGGGAAATTTGGTGTGAAAGACTGAACCAGTGTTTCGTGGCACATGACGTGACGGAAGGTAAAAGGGTGCCGTTAATACTAAAATTATTGGATAATGATACATATACATTATTACGGGACTTGTGTAAGCTAAAAAAAAACAGCTGGAATTATCAGTACACGAGATTATGCAGATATTATTGGATAATTTGAAACCTAGTACATCGGAAGTAACGGAAAGGTATAAATTTAAAGAGAGATGGCAGTTACCGAGACAATCTATTGCTTCATATGTAGCACAATTGAAGAAATTATCGTTAACCTGTAACTTTACGAACTTGGAAAAAAACATACGGGACCAGCTGGTTTGTGGATTACGAGACATGGGTATACAGAAACATCTGCTAAATGAACCAAAGTTGACCGATAAAAAAAAAACTATCAAATTGGCAACAGTATGCTAGACGTTGGTATGGGAAGTATCAGAAACTGTGGGTAACCGTGAAGTGGCTTCCGATCAGACAATAAATTATGCGCGTGTTCAGAAAGCGGGAAAATCGGGAGCGGTCCAAGTGAAGCAGAGTACGAGTGGCCGGGATGCTAAATTGGGTATAACGTGCTTTGTATATGGGAGGCAAAATCATACAGCCAAACAGTGTAGGTTTAAGATGTATACATTTAGGGTGTGTGGGAGACAAGGACACTTGCAGGCAGTATGTAAAAGTGTGACACGAGAGGAAAAGGAATACATAAATAACCTAGAAGAAGCTGTAATGAACGACAGAAGAATCAAAAACAAGGAAGTGAACCGAAGGGCCCAGGAGCAAGGTAATAGTGATACAGGTAGGCAAACTGACTTTTGAGCAAGAAAAAAGAGCTGGTGGGCTGGGGGGGGGGGGGCAAAACTCCCTTGTTTGGTA
>PNEQ01026242.1:9205-21990 GCA_003012365.1 Medauroidea extradentata | reverse complement strand
AAGACCCTTCCTTCGGTAATGGCGGCTTTGGAATTCCTCGTAATGACCGTACGGCAGTACCACGGCTCTGTAGTTGTAGTTGCTGTAATTCTGTTTAAATGCAGCGCGTGCACCTGGTACGAAGTTCCACAAATACCAAGGGCAGAATACTTACTTGAAGAACGTAGACAGATTTTACCAGAAGTAGGTAATTCAGTTTGAAATACTGATTTCTTTTCACCGTACCAAAGCGTCTGAATCTCCATCATTACCCTTTAAAAAGCCAAAACGTTCTGTCCATAGTCCTCCTTCTTTCGTTGTTCCCAGCATAGCACACCTACACTCACTTTCTAGGTATACAATTTTCTCGATATTCAGTTAGTTACTGTCCAAAGCACATACGGATTTTACTTACAAAACTTCGTGGAAGCAGTCACAAATATAAAATATAAATAAAATTTCACATTTACGTCACCAAAGACAAAACATACACGATATGCTAATATTTCACCTAGAATACGGGTTTTCAGATCAAAGCAAACAAATTTACACGTATTAAGAATTAAAAGAAAACAATATTAACATTAATTTTACCAATGCAGTGACTTAGCGAAAATGCTATGTTACACTGGGTTATTGCAATTCTACATATAGGTACTTTGGATTTTAGCCATTCCTGGTATCAGCATTACAAGTACCTGAATTAACAGTGTATGTCTTGCTATTAACGAGGTTACGATTTCTTCAACTATCATCATAGTTATAATAAAATATAGTGTTAAAATTAAGTTATTTTGCAGTATACCAGTCACGTCCAATACGTCACATGAGTAATGTTGGAGTTGTATTTATTATTTTTAGAGGTCCAATAAAAGGCAACTAAAAGGGCAGTGAACATAATGTTATGTAAAGTTATAAGCCAAAATACCATTTCAACGATAGTTTCATTTAATAAAGTATTTAAAACATGTACAATGGAAGGGGAAGCTCCGGAAGATCCTTCTCGTCAATGACATCATGGAAGTCTTACATTGGCGGCGCGATGCTTGCGCAAAGGATCTTACTTACATCTGACACATGTATCCTATGTGTGTTGGGAATTACTAACCTATAAAGTTGTTGGTGAATTGACAAAAAGAGAAAAGAAAGGTTGGCAAGCTATCGAGAACGTCATCTGGTTGATCTCAGCTGTTTCGTTTTAGCTAAGTGGATGACGAAGATGAACCCAACGTTTCATCGTGCATTTCATCTGCCATATTTAAATATACAGAAGCTCATTTATTATCTTTACTATATTCTGTAGGCCTATGCTTTTTTTTGGCGATGATGTCTGCCTATCAGGTGCTGCCGAAGGGACTGTGCTTGCTGACCGGCCAATCTGTGTTATTTTCACCCTCACTTGTTCCGCTGTTCGGCCAGTCAGATATGTCCTGCTTTCTATACGTCGTTTTATTTGGTTTGGTTTTTTGTTTGTATCTTGATTCTTTTTATGTTTTCAGAGCTATTTTGGTGGGCCAATTTAAACCTTCTTGACAAAAAAAACACTCGGTAAACACAGCTCTATGTATTTGTTTGTTTGGCCATTTGTAAAAGCATTGTTCCTCCAAATAATTCTCTGTGTAATGTGCGCGCGCATGTGTCCATGTATGTGTGGAGGTAGAGACAGCATTGCTGACGACGGACTGAACAGGCCAGGTGTTTGGCAAACTAGAGTTTAATTGAACAGTTCTTCGAAGAGGACTGTTGGCTCATCAATGTCGCACCTAGACGATTGCGCAGTCAAGGAAAATGACTTGAGAAAGTAAAAGATATACGCACGATATTTGGCAACAGATCTAAATGAAGACTTAAAACTAGCCGAAACACCTAGAACCCATATTTGATCACTTTGTCCTATAAACTGAATCTGAATAGACGTTCAAGCGAGAGGTGTATTTTTTGCAGGTGCTGTTGACGGGAATGAGGACAGCGATTCAAACAGCACTCCTCCTACAGAGTGACAGCTCTCAGGATGAAGTCTGATACATAAACGCGATACATGTTTGGAGAGGGGGAATTTGAGTAGTAGGGAGGGGGAAGGTAGACTAAATATCGACGGTCATAACACTGAGAAGGCTTGCACGTTGCTGCATCTGTACTACCGGCGGCAATGTTGCCAACTCTAATTTTTTCGAAGGACATTTGCTTCGTTTGTATTGCCTTTACTAACCTTTATAAAATAAAAAATAAAAACAATACGGTATTTAACTTCTTATTTATTTATGTTTATACGCCCGTGAAAATAATTGTTTTAATACTTCTTTGTACTTTTTATTCACGTTCCAAATTCTAATTTTTCTCATTTATCAGTACTTCACATGTTACATTTTGAAACTTAAACACTGCAGCCAATAGCTGCTATAGGTGCGAGATTTCGCTCAACTCTTATACTGTATTAAAACTAATTAAGGGGGAAGTTGTGTAAGCCCTTTAGTGTTCTAAGTCAGCAGTCACCCAGCAGCAAAATGACAAATGGCCGACTGTGTCTTACTACAATAACTGTCCTCGGAGGAAAATGCACAACTAGCAAAATTGCCTCTTTTTAAACTGTAGTGGCACTGAATAACTAAATCCTCCCAGTTTCGGTGATAAAAACCATCTGTTGAGCTAAACAAGGTTAGAAACTGAAATAGTGTAAAATCGTTTGAAATAAAAAAATGTTTATTATTAATGTTCGGAAATTTTACGAAATACAAAGGAGTTTTATTGTACGTTTTTAAATCTTTCAGCATATGACCGACAATATCCGATTTCCGTGTAAATTAATTCATTCTAGTAAATAGGTTGGTTTTTGTTTTTTATGTGTTCCCACAACTTGCAAATTTTGACTCTGACATGCCGCTATATGAAAACAATGAAAGCTAAAATACTTCGTAAACAGAAAAATTAAGTCCCAAATAACGTCTATAAAACGAACACTATGTCAGACAAGTCCGACCACTTGTTTCAGTGGTTAGAGCTCCTGACTGGTGGGCCAAGGATCCCGGGTTCGAGTCCCGACAGGGGAGGTACAATTATTTACAGTAACACCCCGGGTTCAGAACTGGGTGTTGTGTTGTCCTCTCATCAATATGCTGCGGAAGATAATGAACCACCGCACTTTCACCCTCGCATAGTCACGCCTCAGTCCTGAGGTTACAACCAGCATCTGAACTGAATACTCAACGATGTTATACAGATATAAAATTGTGCAATTTTTGCCACGTGAACGCCCTTAAAAAAGGCTATGGCCGATTCCTATCCTAGTTGTGTCTCTAATGACCTCGTCGACGAGACGCGAAGTCTAACACAAATAAAACACATCCGCCAGTGCAGTACCTGGAACATAGCGGCGACGCGGCATGCGATGTGCGTATCAGTTTCGCCCTTAAGGATGCCGCCTACTCGCGCGTGAGAGGCTCAAAAGCGACGGAGCAATAAGGTCGACCTTGAAGCGCGCATTAAATGCTGCGTCGCCTCAACGAGCCAAGCGCTGAACTAGCGTGCAAGATTCCCGCCGAACCGTTTTTACTATAGGACACTAAGTGTTGACCACATAAATTTATTGGTGGAAAGTCTGCAACTAAGTTCAGTGCAGGTCGCAATCTAAGTTTCATATACATCAGGTTAGTACATTTTCAAGTACGGAAGTCTGAAAAGGCCGTTTTTAACCATGTTGGAGGGTTTGCGATTTTTATGGGCGCGGCGTCTTAACTATGAAGTTACGACCTTGTCTGAAGTTTGTTTTATTTTCGTACGTTGGCACAATGGGCACACGTGGAATGTTTTCGCAGAGAAAACCTGTTTACGAACACACTGCAACGCATTAGAAGCGTGGGATGGGTGGCCGCCTTAACTTTCAACTCACCTCAGTGCTAGGAGGCACCCGTGAGCACAGCAAGAACTACTTGCCTCGTGGTACAGAGACGATACTTGATGCAGACATCTACACATTGTTTAACTTCGCACTTCCAACTCGGCTTGCCTCAAGTCCCAAGTCCACGCTGATGGCTCATGCAAGGTTATCACGTACATGCAGATTTATTTTCTTCTGCTTTTTTTTTCTTTGCGAAAGGAGATAAAAATACTGATCAAGACGAATAAAAGAAAGCCGTGAATTATTAGCTGCGGGTGTGATACAATCAACTTCACTGACAGAGTTAACAGGAACTGTTAAATGATGGCTTGCCGTATAATATATGTCCTTTATATTAGCTACACACCTCAAGGCCTGACTTGCATCACTACGACATTTCCAAGAGTTGCGCTGGCTACCAAGTTTGCAGCTACAGAGTTGAAATGAGAAACCAATCGCGTGTTGCAAAACACAGTCGGCCGTCTATGGTTTCTCTGATGGTACTGCTGGTCCGCTGCTGGCTTTGAAAAAATATGATTTAACCTTTGCGGTTCAGATGTCGTAAACTGCTCATGCCATCTGTCAAATTTTCCCAATACCGCATTAATGTCGATGATTTGCAGATGTTCTTTCCCCTGCTCTGATACCATCAAAAATGTACACAATTTCAATACTGTCCTTTAAGGCTGTCGAAAAATGGTCCGCAGAAAATAGACCGCAAATGAATCCATAAAAATCCCAGGCTATTTTAATGGGTAGCTCCGATAAGATGGTAAAATCCCTTACTGCTGAACTATATACTATATACTATAATACGCGAAACAAATATTGTAATAGTAAATAATTAAAAAAATTTGTCTCAATATGAGTAATACTTTAAATTGGTCTAAGCATATTGCTAATATAAGTAAAAATGGTCTAGCTGCCTTACATATACTAAAACGCCTTAATTAAAAAACTGAGAACATTAAGAAACATCTTGTATAGGTGCTAATTTTTCCCTTGTTCGATTACTGTGACATAATGTACAATGACCTGACTAACGCACAATTAAACAGACTTCAGAAACTACAAAATATTTACAATTGCATTCTAGTTTTTATCTGAAATCGCACGACCATGTTACTCCATACTATGACAAGCTATCATGGTTACGACGCGACAATAGGCGCAAATTGCATAACATGCTTCTACTTAGAAAAGTACTACATATATTTAAAGTCCGAAATATTTAGCTGATAAATTTCACTTCATCCTTCAATCCCGTCACGATATCAGCAACTGTTTTAAACCAAATATGATTTTACTAGTTCCAAGGCAAATCATTTTCGGTGGCTACTGTGCGTGCATGGAATGCACTTGACGAAAAAACCAGACAGCATGAGTCTGTTTTATATTTTTAAAAAATGTCAACTGTTATTTTAATCATTAGTTCAATGTTAACAGTGGATGATATAACACTTGTTATCCCGTGTGTTTTTTTTTGTGTGCTTACGGTGGATCGCAACAATGTTTAGTTCCCTTCTAATACACTGTGTTAACTGATTCCAGTTAATTTCACCGAGGATGTGCAGTAGTGCAGTCGTATGCCATGTTCTGTACTTCAGCAGTCTACCATCCGTCACCAGGTGACGAAATTTTGCGTTGGTAGCACTGATAGAGCTCGGATATTATTTCGGATGTTCTTGTGTAAAGGAGAACAGTGCGTGGTAGTAAAATTGCGGTAGGTGTGGCAACACTGGTTGGAGCACAAGCCTCGCCATTCACGAGTAGCCGAGCCCCCGACGCGGCCGCGACCCTGATACATATTTACGAGTTGGTAGGAGATAATCGCGCGCGGCAGGAGATGATTTACAACAGCAGGCTTCATTGAGACGGCTGGCCGGCGGTCTTGAGGCACGCACCGGAAAACATAACTCCTCATTTCGGCGCTGAGGCAGGGCGTGACCATGAGTTGTATGTATACCTCCAGCGACACGCCTACCGTGGGCTTCTGCCTACCTCGGAGCGCGGCGGGAGCAAGGATAGGGTTTTACATGTTAAACTAAATTCCGTGTAGCTCAGTCACCCTTTGAGATATCGCTTTCGGATAGAAACCATTTTCTGCATTGATAAGAGGAGAATACTGCTACGTAAACGAAAATGCGGAAAGAATTTTATGAGTACGGGGTTTCGAGTGTTTAATCGGCATGAAAACACTTATTTGCTCATAGTTTTCAGGGTATTGATATAACTTGCTAAAAGATTCCGTAGCAGTGTGGGGCCGTATCGTACTGAACAGAAAAGTCAGTAGTGGCATATATGTAGGTTTGAAAGTGACTGAGATATTTAGGAATATAATTTAACCTGTAACGCCCTATCCTTGCTGCCGCCAGAGCTCTGAGGTAGGCAGAGTCCTTAAGAGTGAGTGATAATATCTGGAATTTTTTTATTTTGTATCATAACTTTTCTTCTTGCTAAATTCACTTAACTTTAACTTAACGGTAGAATAGAATACATACTGACAGAAGTTTATGCACCATAAATATTCCCCCGTTACGGTTGTTATATACCGAATTGGAGTTAAGAAAGTAATGAGAATTTTCTATAGGTGGTTCGGGATAAAGTGAGCACTCAGAAAAACCCTGCTAAAGTTCTACTTTCAGATAATTCGTATCTTTCCGCGCGTAACGGCTGACGCCTGGAAATATCTATCCCCTCTGGACAGACACATCACTTGATGTTTGCGCGTGTACGATGAAACGTACAGTTAGTAGGAATCGACACAGTTTGATAAAAAATTAATTATTATACACAGTAAAATTATGTCGATTTCGATTGATTTTGTTTCAATTTTGTTAAATTTAAATAGGAAAATACAGGGAACTATATTGCGTAATTTCGCTGCCAACCTTACAAGCAGTAAGGGAACTATGTGTCATGTTTTATTATATGCAGTAACGGCTAGTGATATTTTTCGAAGATTAAATTTTTAGTGTTCACTTTATCCCGAACGGCCTATAACTGCAATTCGATGTGTAACAACAGTTACGGCAACAAAGATTTATGATGTCTAAAATTATCTTAATATGTATAAGTTGCATAAACTTAGGCTACCCAGAAGAAAAGTTATGACACAAAATACAAAAATTCAAGATATTGACTATCACTCAATTCCCCCCCCCCCACCCAAAAATTGGCAGTAAACCGCGAAAACCTTCACCATAATATTTGTATTTTCCTTAGTAATACTTGACAATTAATTTGCTACAGCGATTATAGATGCTTGGCTTCAAAATTATTCATTTGTTTATATTAGTGCCGAATAATATGCCTAATATACTTGCAGACTTCACTTTCGATTAAAATTTTCGTTCAATTATTTAAAGTATTTATGTAATATTCTTCTGCATAATAATATCTAATTTTTTGCTAAATACTCAGTGGCATTTTCTGTTGATGTAATTTGTTTTTATGATGGGTATATTATGTAAAAACTGTAAAAAGTTAGTTTGATGATACTATTACTGCATACAAGTTGAACAGTATTATAACGGACGGGGACGGGAGATGTCAGCTTGGGGGGGGGGGGGGGGGAAAGATGTCGGTCATACAGGAATTTTACGTTTCGTTAACTATTTTAACTTTTTTTAAAAGAAACTTGCAACTCATTACTGACTTACACAATAATGTCCAATGAAAATAGTGTCCTATAGTAATATTATTTTGCGCATTTATCCAAACGTTATGGCTATGAAATTCCTTAAGAGCTGTGCAGCCTCGAGGGCGACGAAAATCATTTTATGTAGTTTTCTCATCTTACATAATTTGTGTTGTGCTGTGAAAATAACTTTAAATAAACAGAAAAGAAAAAGGAATTACTGGAATCATAAATTTAAATGTTGTTACACTTGTCAAAAAAATTAATTAGTTTAGATACTTGTCTTCGGAACGAAGCTCGTGTTAAGAAATTATACGCAACATTGCAGACACCAGAAAACAGTGCTGTAAAGTATTTCCTTTAACATGCAACAGTATCAGCCCTAGTCGTTAGTAAGTGTATGTGAAGTGTTTTCTATACAAAAAAAAAATAGAAAACCAATCAAGCAGAGACTATAATGAAGTTTTCTCCGCGCTTGAAGTGTATTACATTTTGAAATATTGACTTCAAGCAACAGCTGGGATACTACACAAACTAAGATTGTTTTCAGATGGCACAGCTACAAAAAAAAAATCAACAGTACTTAGTGTCCTGCTGCATATCCAGTCCTATCGATAAGTTTTTATTATTATTTATTTATTTAGAAAAGTTAAATATTATTTTCCACTTTGTTGTCATATATTTGCTCCCAGGTAGAATATTCGGAAGGATCGAGAAAATACTAATAATAACAAGTCGTCAGAAGTCCGTGATGAAAATAATACTGTTGTTTGCTGAGTGTGGTATTGTGGAGATACATAGGCAGGGTTGACATTTTTCCAATTACAAGACATGTGCTAATAAAATCTTGTAAAGAGCAAGTTATAAAAAACCAAAATCTATTATAGTTGTGATGAACACTTAACACTGGCACACTGGGTTTGATGCACAATATAGGGTTGTTCGAAAAGAAATATCGAGTTAATATCTTCAGAATGAGAGGTGATAAAAATCTGTATAACTGTAATAAAGTAAAAAAATGTAGAGAAGTTTCTACATTATTTAAATTTAAATTAAAACGCTATAATTTTACTACTAAGGAATGCAACTGAATTCCACTGGAAACAATAACAAAAATACTGCATCATATTAGGAAATAAAGTAATTTACCTCGGTTAAGTGCCCGACCATGTTTTACTAAGGTTTCAGCAAACTTCTTAATTACTGATACTCTTTGCTTATTACTTAAATACTAGTCAACAAGTCGGTACTCTCTTTCATATTGTATTTTGTTATTAACATCCCATATTTAGCGTAACACATGTTTATATCTTCAACCATGACAGCTTAAGTGAAGGGTTAAATTTATACGCATTTCTCCACAGTATAATAATTCAAAAAGTCGTTTTATACAGATCTACATGCATTATTTTCTTTTTAAAGTAACGTAAATATTTACTGTTATTTAATTATGATTAGCTTTATAGGTACAAATTGCAAATTTGTGTATTCACATATTGTCCAGCCGTATGTACAAAAGTGTTTTAGTAAACTATAAAACCTTTGATAACACAAATTGCAGTATTTTATTTATGTAAGGAAATTAATAGTTTAAACTCAGGGAGGTGATTCCCCATGAAAACTTAAGAAGGCATCCTATGACACACTTTCAAGGCAAGATATTACTAAGCGAGATATTAGCCCTTGAAAATCGAGTTTAAAATATAATTTTGTCAAAATATCAAAAACTATTACAAATTAAATTACTATTCTGATGGTGATGTTGGGGCCGATCTGGCCGAATGGTCAGACCATTCGCCTCCCACCAAAGCGATCCGGGTTCGATTCCCGGTGGGGTCGGTCCCCGGATTTTCTCATGTGGGAATCGTGCTGGACGATGCCGCTGGCCGGCGGGTTTTCTCGGGGATCTTCCGTCCCTTCATTCCGTCGCCGCTCCATACTCACCTCATGTCACTCCTTACTAGCGCTCAAGACCTCGATGTTAAGCGCTGACCGAAATCTCTCACTCTCACTCTTAAGTGTTACTTATTGAGATCTTTAACCTGTAAAAGTTCAGCCTTCAAACCTTTCCCTTTTAGTGAAAATAATGTTGGTGACCACACTAATGTTGTATAAAATTACTTGCCGTCAGGTAGTGAACATTTCGTGTGGTTAATTGGAGCAATACATCGTAAGGAACCAAAAAGGTCATCTCGCTGCAAGCGAATAGAATACACCATTTACCAGAGAAATGCACATAGCTGTTGCTGTGGCAATAGTACAACGCCTGGTAAATAGGCAAAGAGTGGAACGTTCGCCAAGGAAATATTGATTTGTACATATGCCGTGCTCTCAGGAAAATGCAACCTGTGATACAGTTTTCTAAAAGCATGTCGCAAGATCTAGTCAAATAAACTTCAATAAACTTAGGAGCGACACGATAAATTTAGCAACAAGTTTGGTTTTGCAGCATTTTTGTAAAATGTTATTTTTTAGTAAAATTTTAAATAATTTAAATACGTTTCCAATTGTTAAGTTTGTATTTATTTATTCGCTGTGTTATGAAAATAGCGACCATTGCTTATTGTTTAGGGTATAATCATAGAACTCCTTTTCTATCATCAAGTGAAATAATTTCTCTTAGAAAAAAATAACAATTTATAAAAATACTGCAAAAACAAATTTGTTACCAAAGTTACCGAGTCGATCATAAGATTTTTAAAGATTTACTTGGACAAATTTTGCAACATGCTTTTTGTTTTAAAAAAACTGCAACAATGTAGCATTCCTTGGCGGAAGTACCGGTTTTTGCCTACTTACCAGGCGTTGCACTATTGCAACAGCTATGTGCATTTTCTGGTAAACGTTGCATTCTAGACGCTTGCAACAAGAGGACCCTTTTGGCACCTTACGATGTGCTGTTCCAATTAACCACATGAAATGATCACTAAACATGACGGCAAAGTAATCTTATGCAATATGAAAGTGGCCACAGCTATTAATTTTTATGAAATAGGAAAAAATTTGAAGGCTGAATTTTTTACAAGTTAAAGATCTCAGTAACGCTAAATATCACCCACAAAATCATAATTTAACCAACAAAATACTATTTTTAAACTCGATATTCAAGGGCTAATACCTCCAATTATATTTACTTGTGTTGAAAGTATGTCATATATTGACTGCTTAATTTTTCATGAGGAATCACCTCCCGGATTTTTGGTTGTTGATTTCCTCACATCCGATATATTATATGGAGGTTGGTATGTATATATGTCCGTCTGTATGTATGTATGTATGTGTGTGTATATATATATGTAGTACGTATAACGTCGATAAACTTCGACACTGTTTGACCGATCACTATCAAACTTGGCACATACATGTGTTTTTAAAGGATAAGGTGGCGATACAGCGTATCAACTTCTATGTCGTTTCATCTATCGCCATAAAAAATTAGTAATGTATAAAAATGAACGTTTGTTTCCTAGTCTTATATGCGTTCCTATACCATTCATCCGATTAGGATGAAACTTTAGTGAAATGTGTGTGCGCCCTCAAAGCTTCTGCCAAAATATGGGTTTGGGTAGGGGGGGGGGAGTGTCGCAAAACAGGATAGACGGACAGAACGGAGTACGTAAAAAAATTAATGGTCATTGCAACGCATACCGAGACAGCTAGTGTTTACATAAAAACCAAATTATAACTGGTTTAATACACAAAGACTGTCGTGGCTGTAAGAGGCGCTGAACAAACGTAATTAGTTTCAGTTTTATTTCCAGATAGCGAATTAACATTAAATTAATAACGACGACTTCAGTGTATAATGAACACGATATGGATTTGTCTAAAGAGGAGAACACAACGTCCGCGATGACCGGAACACGGAAAACCTCTCTAGAGAACACATCGAGACGCGAAATGGAAAAGCAGTCGTGACAAAAAAAAAAAAAAAAAAAACGTTGGCTGCGATGAAGGAAGGAGTGACTGAAGACGGTAATATCTTCCCGCGGGGGCCGAGCAGGCTAGACGCGGCGCGATGAGCCCGCCAGATACAGAGAAAAATGTGCGGAAGAGTTAAGAGAAAACCAGTTCTATGTACCTAACTGCTGCCGAGGCGCCGATACTCAGGCATCGAAGTACTACTCTACCACGACAACTAGTCCTCCCGTGAGTGGAAGAAGCGTGGCGCTGGTCGTAGGTATACACGTCACAGGGAGGGGAAATGTACTGCACCTGACATGAGTTCACGGCACACGGTCAGTGGAGATGTAGCGGCGAAAACCGAGTCAGCTGCCTGTGCCACAGTATTATACATTCGTGTACTTTCATGTTTACATAACCAGATATTTTACCGTCAGGAGTAAGTAATGTGTCAAATAAACTACTTATTTTGTGGATTAACAAAATTGCACATGTTTTATGTTTGGTACATTGTTCTGGTAACCAAATATTTTATTAGATCAAGTACATGTTTATTTCGTGCGATTCAAACAAATATTTGACAAAGAGGAAGTTCGCAATAAAATTTTACTGTGTTAATAATTTTTTATATCTGTACGACATATCGTTGGTTTTGAAGGCGTACGTTGTGACTATCTGTTACAGAAATGAAAACATTCCAGCTGTCGTAGATTTTGTATTAGGGCATGTCAAAGCCCACATTTGCTTAAGACCACAGGTTCCTATTACTGCTGTTTTTGTGAGTTTAATTATTAAATCCTAAAAAGAAGCAGATATAGCAAAACCGTTATGTAAAAATGTTTGAAATCGTTTGTACTATGTAGCCTTTTTTTCCCTTCTTCTTTCAAAATATAAGTTTGTATAACTTTGGCTAGATTTAGTTTCTTGGACATGCTCGATTGCGGTATAGATGGCTGTCGAAGAAAATAATAAAGATAATAGAAAAACATAAATAAGCAGAGTATGCTTTAGTCAACACGATACACGCACAACATAAAATTCCCATAAACCGAATAGGGTCAAATAAAAACAAGGACAAACAGATTAGAAAAATATAAAAGAAAAAGAAAAACCCAAAACACCACCAATGCAGACAACCCAGGTTCGAGGTCTGCTTTGGCAAAGGACAAACAGATAAAATATATTATGACTAGAGACATGAACTTTTCGCGAAAAGAAATTTGCCTCACTTTGTGTCAGTGACTTGTGTGCACGTCTGCAGACTTGCTTCACGGTCAGAGATTGGATGTTTTGACTTTCGTGTGTCGTGGGGTTTTACACGCAAATCACAGACGTGTGGTGTTACAGTAACCTTATTGTGATTGGTACAGTCAAATGAGAAACGTCACA
>PNEQ01026241.1:0-21889 GCA_003012365.1 Medauroidea extradentata | reverse complement strand
AAGCCAAGACTCCTTTACCGCAAGTTAGTAGCGACAAGTTATTGTTCCTATGCTGTAAACCAAGACTTCTTTACCGCAAGTTAGCAGCGACAAATAATTGTTCCTATGCTGTGAAGCCAAGACTCCTTTACCGCAAGTTAGTAGCGACAAGTTATTGTTCCTATGCTGTAAACCAAGACTTCTTTACCGCAAGTTAGTAGCGACAAGTAATTGTTCCTATGCTGTAAACCAAGACTCCTTTACCGCAAGTTAGCAGCGACAAGTAATTGTTCCTATGCTGTGAACCAAGACTTCTTTACCGCAAGTTAGCAGCATCAAATTATTTTTCCAATGCTGTGAACTGAACCAAGACTTCTTTACCGCAAGTTAGCAGCGACAAGTTATTGTTCCTATGCTGTGAAGCCAAGACTCCTTTACCGCAAGTTAGTAGCGACAAGTAATTGTTTCTATGCTGTAAACCAAGGCTTCTTTACCGCAAGTTAGCAGCGACAAATAATTGTTCCAATGCTGTAAACCAAGACTTCTTTACTGCAAGTTAGCAGCGACAAATAATTGTTTCTATGCTGTGAACCAAGTCTTCTTTACCGCAAGTTAGTAGCGACAAGTAATTGTTCCTATGCTGTAAACCAAGACTTCTTTACCGCAAGTTAGCAGCGACAAATTGTTGTTCCTATGCTGTGAACCAAGACTTCTTTACCGCAAGCTAGTAGCGACAAGTAATTGTTCCTATGCTGTAAACCAAGACTCCTTTACCGCAAGTTTACAGCTACAAGTAATTGTTCCTATGCCGTGAACCAAGACTCCTTTACCGCAAGTTAGCAGCTACAAGTAATTGTTTCTATGCCGTGAACCAAGACTTCTTTACCGCAAGTTAGTAGCGACAAGTAATTGTTCCTATGCTGTAAACCAAGACTTCTTTACCGCAAGTTAGTAGCGACAAGTAATTGTTCCTATGCTGTAAACCAAGACTTCTTTACCGCAAGTTAGCAGCGACAAATAATTGTTCCTATGCTGTTAACCAAGACTTCTTTGCCGCAAGTTAGTAGCGACAAGTAATTGTTCCTATGCTGTAAACCAAGACTTCTTTACCGCAAGTTAGCAGCGACAAATAATTGTTCCTATGCTGTAAATCAAGACTTCTTTACCGCAAGTTAGCAGCGACAAGTTATTGTTCCTATGCTGTAAATATTTGTTTTTTATTGTGTGTGCATATTTGTAGCGTGTTCTTCCCCCCCCCCCCACTCCCACCCCCGTCGATCTGTCAGATCTATGGAAGTTACATTAAGTGTACTATAAAGGAACAAAACACGGCAGAGAAATACATTTCCTTTAAACTCATGAGTGTGACATGTGTTTGCTAACTTCCTCCTGTTGTGTTCTTATTCGATTTAAAATATAACTGACACTGTGTAGTTGAAACATATTGGTCGACAGTGCGTAGTTCAGGCGTTTATTTACATGTGCTGACTGCAGTTACAGGAGGAATATTTTTGCTGAGCAGGTTTTTTGTGCAGTTGTTTTAGTATGTTCAACAAAATATTGTCGACTCTTAAATTTAGTTAGACAGTGTTAAGATTGCAGTTAACATAGTATTGGTGATAACTATGTTGCTGTTAACCGCCGTGTTAAACAATCGTTACTTTATGTTGTCTGGTTTCAAACTTGACGCACAAGTCATATAGACTGCATACTGCTGTCAAGATGAGTCTTGACAACTGTTCTCAGTAGGACATCATTTATGTAGTCTGAATAAGTAGAGTTCATATATGAATATTCTTTCAACTGAAGGCAACTATTTGTTATATTAAATGGAACTAGGTATATTAAGAGATGTAGGCCTTAGTTTATTTAATAGTTTTGTCCATTATTGTAAGTCTAGAGCTATGTTGTTGATGGTCAGTGTTCTTCTTGTCAGTAGTCTAGTCATGGTTACAAACTCACGCGAGTTAAGACTGGCTCGTGTCAACAACTGTGTCGGCTTTATGCGCGCGGTGCGAATACGTCTCGTAGTGTTTAGGTTGTTGGGTATGGGACTTTAGGCGGTGAACCTTCGTTTCTATTTATGGAAAATACGTGGTCAAGTCCAACGCGTGCTTCTCAGTTTTTTTGTTTATACAATTCTGGCCGCAATTTTTTCCGTGGCAATAGTCAGAAAACGCCTTTTTTATAGCCGTTTTGAGATGCCCAAGAATCGTGTTTCAAAGCATATAACAATAATAGAGAAGCATAGTTTTAAATGTGTTTTTTTGTCGTAAGTAAAGATATGGAACACACATCTAGTAGTATGTCTTGTAAAACTATCTCCTAATACGCCGCAACGATGTACAGGACTCTTAATTAAGGCTCGATTTTAGTCGCCCTATTATTTTTGCATTTCGTGACATTTTAGAGAATAATAAATGCTACCTATGCGGTTATAGTACTTTGCGCTAGAGTACAAGTATCACGATTGAGCTGATAACGTATATATGTATGCCACAATCAGTCCAGTAAATAATGAATATAAAAATGGCCAGTTGTACGCTAAGTAAATAGAACTTGCAGCATACTTGCAGGTTTTACGTTTGTATTTATTCTCATAATTGAAAATAAATAAATTAAAATAATCCAGTATGGCTTGTGATGGGCCACCTACGTACCGCGTGTGTGTGTGTGTGCGTGCGTGGTTACTGCGTGTCGGTTAGAGCACGCCGAGGCAGAGAGTGCGCTTCTGTGTAGTAGGTTGTTCTGTGCGTGAGAGGCGAGAGCCACCACTCCACTCCTGAATTATTTTCGTCCTTCCATTAGCAGGGTGGTTTTTGTAGCTTGGTTGCTTTGGAGAGGGGAGGGGTCAGTCCTGCTTCACAACCCTCGCCCCCCCCCCCCCAGGCCCCTGTACAAGCGCGCCATTACTGCTGTTTGTCATATCTGTTTGCTGGACCTCGGCGTCAAACGCATTCCTTTACGCCCTTGCGCGCCGCTTCTGCCCTCCTGCCTTCAACAGTGGCACAAGTGCCCTACATACTACAACACTCTTCCTACACTGTCATCTTACTACGACGTCTGTGATTAAACTAGCCAAATGTAAGTCCAAAAACGAATTTCCTACAAAGCATTTGATTTAATTTGGTACATTTTGTCTACGGGACTTTATTAATGCGCTGTATTGTTTACCAGTCAAATAAAGTACAGTTTAAGGATATACATATGTTGTCTAGTGTAAGCCATGCTAAGGGCGGTTCAGTTGTTGTTTATTTGCAACTGACTTATTAATGTTGCTAGTGCTCTGTATGAACATTGTCCTACCCCTTCCATCCACCTAACAATCAATTAGAACCCTGGTTCAATAAATAATTACATATATTACAAATGTATGTATCTTATTTAGAATAGGCCTGTGCTCCGGTTGTAATGTCCTGTGTTTGAGAAGCAGAGATAGAGGAGCGATAAGGGTCAGATTGGCACGCTCGACGAGAACCTCATTGTCTGTCAGCCATACACTATTATCTGTGGATACGACGCAAGCTTATACGTTTATATATTTTAACGTATCCGGATGATATTTTGGCAGTTACAGCATTCTATAAAAAAAAGTAGTTTTAAACAATTTTGAGGGGTTACAAAATCACGTTTTCAGGAGGGGAGGGGGCAGTATTTTTTAAATGATAGAATCATAATTACGAAGTATGTTGTTTTCGCAGGTACAAGTGTCTTACGCTACGACAATGATCATACACAATACTAAGTCTCCAGTCAGGTGTGTCAAGCTTTAGTCATATATATGTCAGAGTACAACTGTGTAACATTTTAGCTACGTTTCTACGAATAATTATTTATGTTTTTATGTCGGTACTGCACTTTTCACCATCTTCGTGAACAACAACGATAAAGATTTACGTAATAAATTATATTTGCTGTTACTTTTCAAGATATTACTTCCTAATTAAAACCATTTAGTGATCTGAGATGAGTAAAACATTGCTACACTAATAAAAAAAAATGCTGTAAGCAGTTTATGAGCGTGTGTTTTCACGTGTTTTGAGAGTGAGAATGCTTATTTCTTCATAGTTTCTAGGATACTGCTAAAAACAGTCGAAAGCTTCTATTGCAACGAGCGCCACATGTGAACAATAAGTCGCCTGTGGTAAGCATTGTAGGTTTGACAGGAGCCAGCTACATTGTGTGTATATATAGCGCCTCATGCTTAGATTGCAGTACAGGATGATATAAACATTCGCTCTCTCCTTTCAACACACGCTAACTGTCACAAGCACTGGCCTTGTTTCGGCGAGCGCTGTTGCCAAAAATACAACATTTTTATATTATAACTTTGAGCTTACAATTTTCGCATGTTGTGTGCAGCGTCGAAACGCGCATAGGATGATTTATAGGTCTATGCTTTATAATTTACACCATTTTAAGGGGTTTAAAAATTATAAAACTACATTTATCTGCTTAGACTGTTTTCAAGCGTCATGAATATATAACAGCATAACTTAAAAATTAATGCAAAATTGTATTCACATTTTTATGGTGCGTAACTTCAGATATCTGGACGGCAACGAAAAAATCAGAAGACTAAACATTTTCGTTGGCAATCGCGTATAAATTTTTTTCTAACGTTACGTACGATTGATTACAGAATAGAACATTAAAAAGTTGGTCAGTGAGAAACATTTTATTATTGAAGTTATATGGGAGATGAAAGCGAGAGTGTTGTTCATAATGAGCTGAATTTATTTTTAAAAGCAATATCACTGCAAGTCACGTTATCTTTACTGACTGAGAGCTTCTGTCAGGGTACGATACAGTCTTCCTTCAGTCAGCTGATTTGTTTTCGTCCCGTATCTTCAACTGGTCCAGGAGGCACCCGTGTCTCGCGGCCACGTGATGTCTTGTGTCTAGTGAACGTTTTTGGAGCAAACAATTCGTTAATGTGTTTTTTTATATTTATTTGTGTGAAAGTTGTACAAAAACATAAAGACTAAATATTGTGTTGAACATATATCAGTATTTTTCACATAGTTACTATTACTCCAATCAAGGAAGCTTTCAAAAATCCAGCTGTTACAAACGAACCATTTACGCTCTTGGAAAGAAACAACAGCAACATGGTACCTTTGACTGACCTGCAAATTGAAACCGAAAATGAAAGACAAACAAAATTCCTCTGAACAAATATACGACTATGATCTATCATTTCTTCTCTTTGTGCGATAGTTTTTTTTATATTAAAGTTGTATAAATCTTAAATTTACTTAAAACAAGTTAGGCTATATAAATTTGTTTTTAAAAAAATCAGCATCCCAGTTTGTTCCTAGGGTTTTTACTACGTTTTTTTATTTTTTTTTCTAGGAAAAATATTACCTGCCGTTTCGACTGATTTGTTATTGACAAAAAATAATTTAATTATATAATTTTGTTTCAACTTTTTTGTCTTGATAGAACAATATTATTATTGTAAAACTAATGTAAACAATACTGGAAGACTAATTTCTGATATATGATCTCGTTTTGGCATTAAAAGATAAGTATCACAAAAAGTAGTGGAAATCAGGGATCACACTTTCAGTTGAAATCACGGCCAACTGCTTATACTCGTTTGTATCGTACAATTCCTCCCACTTTAAAAGTAATTGTAGCAAAAGTTAACAACGACAAAAACAACAAGATTTATTCAGTTTTTACATGTCATTCGGTTTCTTTCCATCGTCGATTTCATATTCAACAACCACATTCTGGTCGTCAGACAGACGCTGGTCCTGTGTACAACATCTCACGTTTTATCGGCAGTTTAAATGCTATGTGAAAATAACTATTTATTTACGAATTGCCTGTTACTATTGATCTGATGGAGTAAGTGGGCTGTTTCGTATCTTAAAGTAATATAAAAATGTGATTAGATACATAATTTGAAACGTAATATGATGTCAATTAATATATATCAATTCAAAAAGTGTAAACTATAATATTCTAGTACTTAAAATAACGAGGTAGTACATCTGCCGAACTTCGTAACGCGGCTGCGATCTGGCAACAGCGCGCGCCATAAGCCCTGTACTGCAATGTAAGGTTGGGTTGTTGAGTTATAGCATATAAACCACTATCATAGTTGGCGCCTGTGCAGTGGCCTTAGCAACAAGGATAAATTATATACCTATGCGTAGCAGGACCACCCTTATTGCTCCGGATAGTACCGCTCTTGCTACAGCTAGACAGCGGCCTTAATAATCTACATGTTCCCACTCACTGTCGACATCACTTATACATGTTTATCTACGTCATACAGTCGTCAGGCGATCTTCGCAAAGTCCACTGTCAGCAAATGTCACGTGATGCTGCGACATTTCCAAGCATTTAGTGGTGATACTTTCTGTTTGGCAACCACAGTATATAATTGCTTCAGAGGTTTCTCTGGCAATATTGACAAAACTGCATGTCACGCAATAATTAACTTAAAAAAGTTGGTTTTACCTGAGAATTCGGTATCGAAATTTGTTAGTGTTTATGCATTATTTATTGGCTACATTCTACACTTTTCATTATGATTTAGTTACATTTTAACACATTTAAATAGTTTTCTTAAAGACTTTGTAATTTAGTCTGTCAACAATGTATGTTGCTTGTGAAATGTAATGTCCATGAAATCACTTTTTTCTTCTTTTTTTAATTTTATTACGCGTATATGCATGTCCTAGTCACGGTTTTACTATTTTCTTTCCATAAAAAAATATAGATCCCAGCCACAAATAATTAATAGTATTTACAACGACGATAAGCTGACGCCTTTTATTTCTGTCTATGTAATCAACAAGCTCTCGATGTACAATTGATGCCTATGTTAAAATAATTACTATCCATGCTGTTTGAAATGTCTGTATAGCAAACAGACACCAGCCACTTTATGTCAGAATCTACATGACTCAACAAACTGTATTAACTCGGGTTCTTGTCATATTGGTAGATGATGTACAGTACATATAAGTGGAACAACAGTAGGTAGATGTAATTGTACTGACATAAACTGTTGTAACACACTGGTATGACGTACATGAGATGTGAGTGTACGTGTGGGGTGCGTCGTGCCTGACTAGACTTGTGTGAGGTCACTTGTTCGATCCCTCTGCCGCACCGCTCTGGCTGTGTTCTCAGTAATAAACAAGTTCAACATGAGTATCATTCCTTGTAACGCATTGTACGCTGATCATACTGTGAGATAGAGTGTTACAAATCGTGTAGTGTTGTAGTTTAGTTGTAAAACCATCATACCGCGTTATTATTACATCATTAGATGCCGCGACAATTGAGTTTTGATTATTATACCATGCAGGTGAATTACACAACTACCCCTGCGTATAAAAAATTGTTTGTCATCTAGTGTTCATCAATTGCATAGTTGTTTTATCATGTAAATTAATTGTAAAATTATCATACCGTGTTGTACCTTACTGTGTGATCTTTCAAAACGTGTAAAGTAATTGTATAGTTGTCATACAATGTAAAGTAATTGTATAGTTGTCTTACGATGTGAAATAATTGCAGTGAAATAGGAGTTGCTCTGGTGCTAGTACCGAACAAGTTGGCTCTAGTAAAAAAAACTCGACCTACGTTCGAAACGACCCGGGTTCAAGTCCCGGTCGACCATTCTGGTTTCGATTTGTTGAAATAAGTTGAGACTAATGTCGAGATGTTTCCTAACTGGCCATGGTCTATTCTCTTTCTGTCCCAGATCCTCCTAGGCTCTATTTTCCTGTGTAACCACCTCGCTGTCGGCTAGAGACTAGGGCATCACTGCCGCAGATATTATCTCATTGTAGTCTGTGTTTACTTCTGTACTAACTACGTATAAATCAAACACAAGACGCACATGTCTGCTGAGTGTTTACAGTGAGGTCGACTTGCGCTGCTTTAATAAACAATATTACCTAGCTCTGTGTCGTACCTCGCTGAAGTCTGATTTACGACAGTTTTTCTTTGTGACAGCGACTGGCCGAAACAAGAGAGTGGAGAAAATACTGAATGTTTTTGAACTTATCTCTCTCTCTCTCTCTCTCTCTCTCTCTGACATTTCTATCCAGCCATGGAGTGGTGTTTGTTGCAAGTTGTTCCAACCCTGGGCCGGAGAAATTCTCGTCATACTGTGGCTAGCGTCTGCCGAGCTGACTTATATCTGGTGGTTTCCGACCGGCCTTGTTGACCCACAAAGACAATATATTCTCTCTCTCTCTCTCTTCTTCTTCTTCTTCTTCCTGGCCGGGGCTGTTTCCAGGGAGTTCCAGTCGCTCCACAACCATTTGTTTCCGACATTTTACTTTACTCTCTTTTTTGCTCGTTTTTTTTATCCCTCTCTACTTTCGTTTGCCTACCGCGTGCCAGGCAGGACCTGTGTTTGTGCAAGACAGCGCTAAGTGACGTCGTTAGTCCGCAGCATTCCGCGCTCTACTGACTATTCTCTAGTTGTATGATTGCTCAGTGAGCTAACAACGGTCAAATTGTCAGTGGGTGAGGGGAGAGGGGAGGCAGGATACAAGCGGCTTAGCTCCTTCACTACGCTACATTAAGTAACTAAGTTATGTTGTGTGTACGCTAATTTTTTAGATATGATGAGATTATACATATATATTACGTAATTATAACTTTATTATAAAAATATAAATTTGAAAATTTTTTCCCTCTACTTTTCATAACTTTCAAAATACAACCTACGTGGGAATTCGTATAACAAGGCGAAGCCAGGATGCGTCAAAGAGAAGTAAGATAGTCCCTGACTGGTCAGAACAGGACTGCAACCAATGTGTTCGTAGATTCTCGGCCAATCACAGCTGAATTGTTGTTGCGTACACTTAGGGGTGCCCGGACAACTTGACCTCGCCGGCAACAATTATGTGTTAAGGGGGCGGTTCACTGAAAATTTTAATTGTTTTTATGAATGTTTTTATTTGTACGAGATATGGTTTATTTTGTAGCAATATATTGCGACTGTTTTTACTGTAACGAAAATTGTAAAGTTTTCATAGTTTTGTATTATACCATATTAAAGTAAAAATTTGCAAAAATTGTTTTATGTGTTAAAGGAAAACCAACTTACTTTGTGAAGAACAGTGCTGTGGACTATGACACTACATGTTTACAAACAGCATTGACTTTTTTTTTTGTTAAAAATAATAATGCTTTTAATATGAAAATATCTAGTTTTAGTAGTTCATGTCAGGAACGATAGTAAACCGAAGAAGGGCTAGTTATTATATCATGTACTAAATGAAGCGCTGTGTGTTCTCTCATCATAGGTTGGTCTGTAAGTGTATACAAAGTGGCTTGAGACAATATCTTGCTACCACTGTTCTTCATACAAGATATTGTGCAATGCATGGTGCTCCCAGAACTTGCCAGGAGCTTGTGTAGTTGATAGTTGTGACTGTGGCTGTGACATGACGTCGCGAGACCCTCACTTGTGTCCCTTGTCACGTCAATACTGAGCACATATCTGCACTAATCTGCAGGATCACCACACAGCTGACGTCTGTGTTATCAAAGCAAGTTCGTGGGTAATCTTCACCTCTCCCCCTTTCTCTCTGTGTTTTTATATCCCACGAACATATTTGTTTCCAGTTTACGTCCACTCTTTGTATATGTTCTGACGATAATAAATATAACAAACACACGAAATTGAATTAAAGTCAAAACGGGGATTTGAGCAGAGACCTACTGCGACCGCGATGTTGCCTACAACCAACTCCACTCAGGGCCACCAACCTTCCAGCCCAGATGTAACTAATACATACGCGCGCGCCATCTTGGACGTATAGGAAGTTTACATTATGCCCACACATTTAGCGCGTATGTTTTAAGTCAAGCGTTGTCCCGAAACCAATAAAGAGGAAATTAAAACTTTAGAATTTTAAAATATGATTAAATTTCATAGTTACAGTGTCATTATCGAACCAAACCATCATCTTTATATCTTGGCTAAGTTTTAAGAAACCGTTATCAGCAGATTTATCCGTTATAGTCGCAGGTTGAAATGTATTTGCGTATGTGCCGAATCCCATCATTTGCTGCTGAGTTTACTGGTCATTGATTGGCCGAATAGAACACCGTCAGTACTCAGCAATCCCAGTACTTGAACTCCAATGGAACTTCTTATCAGCAAAGGTTGCCAGTGATACATAACAAACTTTTCTTATAACTCTTTGTTAACAATATTAACAAAACATTCAATATATAGTAGAAATAATTACATAACAAATCAATCCATATTTAAAACATTTAAAGTAAGTTATGGTTATAAAACAACAAGTTCGTTCTTGCACTGTGTAGATATTCTCCACATGGCATGAACATTATAAGTCAATGGTTATGTTAGCGCCATATGCTACCGCTGAGACTGTTGCCTCATGCACGCGTGGATTGAGCAGGAAGTGACGTGTTGCTTGGTCGTTATTACAGTTACCTCGTAGTGGACACACACAGCTGTCTGCGTGCAGTGATGTGAAGTCTACGTGAACTAGTCGAGTATTACCTTTCAGTCTGGACTGGAAGGTCATGTGTACACTGCTACTAGATCATTGTCTCCTGCTACATGTGTCAAGGTAGTGCTGCATTCTGGCACTGCTTACACGCAGGTTCATTCGGCGAGTTTCTCAACACCTTACCCGGTAGTGAAGATTAGGCATTTTACAAGAGTTCTCCGTTTTCCCTCAAATAGCTTTACACTAGAAATTATAATATCGGCGATGCAGTACGAACGCAAACACTTTACTTGATATGTTAGACGATAATTACAATATCGATATATGTGTGTGTTATTCATTTTCATATCCACTGCCAGCGCTGGTGGGCCTTGATAAGGAGGGTTGGTTGGAGGGGGGAATATGTGATACACAGGAGCTAAGTGGCGTGGTGGCCTCTCATTGGTCATACGTATCCCTGTAGCAACATGTCCAGCCTTGTTCCTACCTGTTCTAGTGGCTCACAGTGGTTACAGTGCTCGCCTCCTACCATGGTCGGTACCGATATCCCGCATGTGGGAAGAAAACGCCACAGAACAGTGCGTTAACACCTCTCACTTGTTCGCTTGAGTATGTCGAGGAACATAGTGAGCTGCTCCTCGCGTGACTACTCTCAACTGCTGACTCCCGCGGCGTGGCAACCCCTCCCCCCACACACATAGACCACACAAAGCACATAAGTATTCACCTTACCCCCCCCCCCTCCTTGTAGCCAACCCCAGGGGTCGTGCAGCGTGCTTTATGCAAAACTCGGGCGGGGTTGGGTGCCGGCCCAACCCGAATTTATTACGCGCGAGCGTGGAGTAAGGCCGCCTGAGTTTGTGCTGGGCCTTGGTGGGGGGGGGGGGGTGGCGCCCGGGGTAGGGGTGGGAGGAGATGTGGGCGGGGCCAGCACCTCACCACGCCCCCCACTGCGGCGTTGCTACAGTGTATCTATGTGCATGGTTGCCAGATACTCTACTTGCTGCATGCAGCTTCTCACGCCACGCGGCATCGCTGTAGAGATGTGCCTGCTGTCTCTCTCTCTCTCTCTATTACTCTGGCACACATATCCTGTGCTCATATAACTAGTGTGTGAACTTTCACATTTATAAACTAGTTGCCAAGATCAAGTGTTAACATTGCAAATAAAACGGATAACTTTTAGCATCTTATAATTGGCCGTTATTGACTTACATTATATTGTAATCACTGAGATATATAATTATTTTGCAAGTTTTCAATAGCAGTAAGTTCGTTGTAAACGTACAATTTGTCATGGCATTTTATTCAATGTCGAGGCTGCATCGCTTATATTTTATAACTTATGTAGTTGCTAATTTCTGAAGTTCAGCGTTCCAGTCTCGTAATATTTGCAATTAAGGCTCGGTTTCTGTCGCCATATTGAATTTAATTACGTTTCGATTTTTTGGAATTCTAATAAGAAAAATTTTAAATGTGCGATTATACCTGGAATTCTATTTACATTTCGCTACAGTGCATAACTTGCGCTTAGCTGTTAACATGTAACTACGGTGCAATGTGTGTGACATTTTTTTTATATTCATAATTTGCCCGACAAATTGCGACCTGCTATACACTACTAGCTATATTGCCAAGCTTGTATCGTAGCTGAAGGTAAATAGAATTTGCGGTATAGTCGCCGATTTAACATTGTTCTTCTCAGAATTCCAACAAAGCGAAAAATAATGAAATCCACTGTAGCGACAGACACCGAGCTTTATCTATACTCTGTCCACTCTAAGGTTGCAGCAGAAATGAAAATTGCTTACGAAATAAATCAAAGCAAATGAATTATATCTTGATTCTTCACATTGTGATTGTGTCGTAGCACAATTACCTTGTATTATTCAATATTTCAAATAAAATTTTCGCTGTGCAAAAAAAAATGTTATTGACATTCACTTGGCTGGATTAGCTGCAACCTTAGAATGGATAGAGTATAGCTACAGTTATAGCCTTCGCTGCAAGCACCCTACTATTATTGGGAAGTATTTTCAACCATACACGACCATACACTGCCATACTGTACATGCATTCTACTTATTTTTTGATTGTGGATAAACGCATCTGTTTTTCTGGTCTAATTTGGAATCGTCTATTGGTAATTACGTGTGGTATGGCGTACATACGAGCATTCATTAAACTTATTTTTTCCCCGATAAATATGTTTAATTACTTATTGTTTAATATTATAAAATAATATATCGTGTTTCTGTTAAGTTTTAATTTTCCACAAAACGTAGAAGTACATGATAACTTTATATTCCGTCAATCAGCCTGCAGTTTTTCTTTAGCATTTGTCTGCAGAGGTCTTTGCGCGAAGGTTTACCTACTCGATTGAGACAATTCTGTCAATGATGTAGCAATTCAAGTTTTTGACCATTCTGAGGTTGTTGTATGCACGTACTCTGTTAAATGAAAGTATTTTTGTTACATACAGCACACTTTAATAGTCGGCTGAGCATGTTTGTACAGGAACACATGAGGTAGAGGAAATATCTGTTATGAAGACTGTTAACACAGATGTGAACAGTTAGCATGAGACAGACTGTACTCGACGTTAGGCTCATAATTGCGTCAAGTATCAGCTCAACGCGGATTTGCATGCTACAACCTGTTCAACTGCTACTTGGCATGGTATAATTTAGTGAAAAATTGGACGGCCATACTTACCTGCGACGCGTGTGCATATATGTATGTGTGTGTGTATTCATACACACACACACACATACACCCACCAACACAGTTTCGAAGCATGCTCTTGTAGGATCTAGCTCTGTGAGATGCAAGTGTTACATGCGGTGGGTATTAGGCGAGGGGAGGGGGTATGGCGAACTATTTAATGGCAGGCTTCATTGCCACGTGTGCTGCATGTGTGGTCATGTGAAATATGTGCTGTCCTTCTCAAGGACGCAACCCATGCCCTGCAAGGAGACTCTCGACCATCAATCAGCAGTTCAGCCCTCCTTCTCCCAGCTGGTAGGGGTGGTCAGCCTTCAGGTCCATGTGACGTCATCACTCACCCACCCCAGACAACACCGACTCACGCTTACCTCACTGTAGTGGTCTGGTCTTCAAAGTGAACTGTCGTGATGCCGCCTCCCTCTCTCTCTCTCTCTCTCTCTCTCTTTCTCTCTCATCAGCTCGTGTCAGATGCATAGTTTCAAATTCCAAAAATACTGTTCAGTCAAAACTTAATTTCGTACAAAATAGCAAGTGGACTGTGAATGGGTATCACGCACAATACCAGATGTAGTTTATTTGCCACAACTCGGCGCTCTCCACTTACTAATCATGGATCTTCCAATGTATGCTGAGCGGTTGTACATGCGCGGGAGTCAAGTGAATGCAGGTTTGCTATTGGCTCAACCAACTTCCGGCTGGACGTCACAGTTGTATGTCAACTTATGACTGCAGCTCCAGTAGAGAACAGTTGCACAATTGACGAAGTAGCGCGGGAGTAAGTGTATGCAAGTCTTCTATTGGTTCAGAGTCCTCAAGTACATAAGTTATGTAAACAATGACCCAATCGCAGAAGTAATTCACATGGACGGGTATTTGAAATTTTATTTCTACTCAAAAGAACTTATAAAGTTTCTGGGTGTCTGGTCATTGTGTACTTTCCTACTGACTATATTAAAGTGTTTTAGCTCCATACAAGTGTAATTTATCAGCGCGAAGTGTTGTTACTGTCTTATTATTAAATACAATAATTTTTACCGGCTGTTTGTATGAACTCTACTACCTCTATAGATAAATATATTGTTTGAACTTCTCCATCTAGTCTGAGGAATCTTCAGTGAACTTATTTTTCTCAAGTCTGAAGAAAATATTAAATTTGTTCTCGTGAGCAGCTGTCGCTCCAGCTCAGCGACGTAAAACGGAACGCCTTATCTTCTCGGCGATCCTGCCAGTAAAGCTGCACTCAGCTATAGATTCGCCCAACCCCAGGCAGGAACAGCAGTCGCCCCGCCCTGCTCGTTCGTCATAATTTCCTCTTGAAGTCCGCCAGCCCGTGTTATTAATGTCCGCTGATAAATAATCCGCGCGGCAATCTAGCGACTATCTAGTCCGCGAGACATAGTCGTGGCTGTGGTTCTCCGTCTACCGCAGTTGGAGCACTCCTGGTGACGTCAGTGCTGAGTGGATGCCGTACTGTTCCACACACACACTGTGTACGTATGGTGACACTTGTAACTAGAGGCACGAGTATTTCTCGTTTTATCTGGCAACAGCGTAGACTTCTCAGACCTATACACACACTGGCCAAAGTCAAACACCCATTGGCTTGTAACCGTAACACGTGTTACCACCACGACTTGTTTCCTTATTTATCTCTGGCTTACAGTCGTCAAAGATGTGTTCAAACAAGTGTCGTCGTATTTTAATTGTAACATGTCATGAAGTTTGTGTTTGTTGGTTTGTAGTGATTGTATTGTCCACGGACCACGTGGTCTCAGTGTTTGGGGTGATCAACTTTCACCTCTCACTACGACCTAGGAGGAGCCACTAGGCTAGTTTGAGCAGAGTAAGATTTCGACTCGAGTCCTTAAAAGTGATCCAAATGTAATTTTCTTCGTCCAAAATGTGAACCGAGCTGCTTGCTTGCGTGTATTCGATCAACAATCCTGGTGACGGAACATCTTGATCACATGGCTTAGTGAACCTAATTTACTCTAGCGGATTAATTACCATAAAGGGCCGAGGAAGGAATATGTTCGACTAGCACAGCGTCAGTCTCGCAGTCGTATTTGTTGACTTACCATACTGATGTAGAGGAGTGTTAAGAAAGTAGGCATGGCAAGTTTGTTTCCCATCACACATCAGCGCTAGTGTGTGTGTTACCGCAGACTTGACTTGGTTGTGTTGTGACCGTGCTGAACACTTGCTCTCTACTAGCTGAGGCATGTATAGAGTCACATATGGTATAATTACGTGCATGCTTACTCAGCAAGTGTTTGTACAGCGACTAACACAGCACATCATCACTAGGTTACATGTACATGTATCTGGCGGTATGTACGAACTAGTCTGCTTGGCTGAGCCACAGGCTGTTGACAGCTGACGTCACCCGAGGAACTACTTCACCCTCCCCCCACACCCTCCTCGAGTAATCTTATCGGAGAATACTTTCACAAACTCCCCCCTCTCCAACCCCTTATTCTTCCTCCTCTCAGCTTGGCGCAGGAAATAAGAAGAGGGCGCAAGTACTCCATTATGGACGAAATTTAATTTTTCGTAAAATTGATGGTTCTAAGGCGAAAGTTCTCTTATTTTCTTTCTCCCGTCTCTTGAGTTGTCGGGTCAAACGCGGGCGAGTGTTATGAAGAGCTATGATGAGGGGTGGAGGGGGGATATTGAGCGCTAAGCCGTCGACATCAGCGACGGCAGATAATCGCGTTACGAAGATGTGTAATTGGTCGGCGTGGCAAATCCATCGCTTCAACAAGCTTCTAGGTTTGTCGCGTCTCAATACAGTTTCCCTTAGTTTATTACTTACAATGTCGAGCGTTTAATTCTTTACTGTTCCAGTTCAATATTCTTCTGCTAGCCATGTTTACTGCCACGTGCATTTATTCCTGTCGCATTGTGTTTGAGGATTTCTACCCGTTTAGATCCTTACTGAGGCTCGGCCGCTAAGTAAATACAGTGTTGAATTGTTCACACTCCAGGTTAAACATACTTACTTCTCAGTACATCGATTTTAAAGAAAACTTTTTTTTCAAACAGGAATATAGCTACATTTACAAATGTAGAACAACTTGTTTTCAACACTAAATATCTAAAATGTAATAAATATAAGCATATGTTTACCTATGTACATTTTTTTCCGTACATTATTTTCTACCGCAGTATTCATGAAACGTTTTCACATCCTGTGAATTAAACTTACTCTAGTTAAGGCCATGTGTGATTCTATTTACAATACTGTATGCTATTTTTAAAATACTGAATCATGGATGCCGCATGGTTTCTGTTATTATATACTTCCTTGAAAGAAAAACGATTTGGGTGGAGTTCTTTGAACGAACCTAGTATTCAAGTTCTACTTTATATATATATATATATATATATAATTAAAGAATAAAAATTATTTGAATTTAAAAAAATGCTGAAACTAAAAATAAAAATTTTAAAAATTCAAAAGTTTTTTTTAAATACCAATAATTTTTATTCTTTAATTTTATGAGCATGTCATTGTAGCCTGCAATGTCTTTTTCCACTGTGATTTTTTTTTAGTGTGGTATATCAGTTGGTTTTAGTGTAGTCGTTAAAACGGAAACATGCAAAATATGACTTTAACAGGCCATTACACGAAAACTATGAGTGATAAAAAAATTCATAATAGCCAAATTCAGTCACATTTTGTGTCTTAAATAAGAAAAAAAATATCTGGTACAAATAAAAAATAAAATAATGATGGTGAAAATTGCAGTAGACTGCGCCCTTAAGAGTGCGTGAGGATAAATAAATGCTGAAAACATCAAATGAGTTCCACGCTTTTAGCGAAGCCACTATGGATAAAATACTCAATGACAATCCTAGATAATAATATTTGCCAACTTTATGAGTAAATATTTATCCAGGATTACTAATTCGTTAGGCGTGATCTTTTGCGCCGCAGTTAAATGCACGAGGTTCCGGCGTTAGAGATTGTGCCTGAGCAGTTCGTAACACTGGAAACAATTTTGTTTAAAACGTTAACTAAAACTATTGTCTAGGATTGCTATTGTTCACTTTTAACAAATTGGCTTCAAGAAACCTACAGTTATAGATTAATGCTTTTAGCGTTGAATTATGTACTACGCGCTCGTAAACACATTTGCGAGGTTACATGACAGTAGTAGGAAATAGTGGCTTCTGGAACACTGGCTCCTGGCTGAGGATCAGAGGATCGGTCCGCCATCTTGAATTACATCACGGCAGCCATTTTGTTGTGCATGGTGGCCATTTTGTCACATGTCATGTCTTGTCACATTTTGTCATGTCATGTCACATCATATCACATTATGCCAAGTGTCATATGTTATGTCCTATGTTATACCATATTTTATGTCTTATGCCATATGGTATGTCATTTCACATCATGTCGTGTCCTCCATCTTGTTTTCAGCAGTCACTTGTTGGTTGAGGGAATTTTTCCCTGCAGGAAAAAAATGTTTCCCTCGAAATTTCCCTGAGTCATCGTCTGCTGGAGAGGTCATGTTTGTTTCCATTATTGGCTACTAGGCGGCGCTAGTGTCGCAGTTTGTTTCTATCATTGACTGCTAGGCGGCGCTGCAGTCGACATCCGCCGTATTTGCTTCTGGATGTGTGCCGCCATGTATGTTCCAACATTACCATGCTGTCTGCTAGAGTGCTTTAGTATCGGTATTGCTATAAGATCGAAGTTGCTTGTGTTTGTATATGGGAGAATAGGCCTTGTGAATTTATTTTTACCAAGTTAAAATGTTTTAGTTCGCCGGTTGTTGGGCGCAAACTGCCGCCTCTTGTGTTACCAGACATGTGCCCTAGCCCACTGAGCTACGACTATATTGACGACTGGACAAGGTTAGATAGTTTATATATATAAATAACTTTTGTACCAGATAAATGTTCACATTTAATTAATTTTCATTTAAATTTTTACATACCTATGTCATATTGATTATATATATATTAAATCGTACTAACTATTTCTATCCTACGAATCCTCAAAGCGGGCAATTGAATAATTTTTTTATGATTCAAAATAAATGCAGGCACGAATCCTCAAAGCGGGCAATTGAATCATTTTTATGTGATTCAAAAAATCCGCAACTAAGTGCACCTACGAATCCTCAAAGCGGGCAATTGAATAATTTTTTTATGATTCAAAATAAATGCAGGCACGAATCCTCAAAGTGGGCAATTGAATCATTTTTATGTGATTCAAAAAATCCGCAACTAAGTGCACCTACGAATCCTCAAAGTGGGCAATTGAATCATTTTTATATTATTCAAAATAAATGCAGGCACGAATCCTCAAAGCGGGCAATTGAATCATTTTTATGTGATTCAAAAAATCCTCAAATAAGTGCACCTACGAATCCTCAAAGTGGGCCATTGAATCATTTATATATTATTCAAAATAAATGCAGGCACGAATCCTCAAAGCGGGCAATTGAATCATTTTTATGTGATTAAAAAAAATCCGCAACTAAGTGCACCTACGAATCCTCAAAGTGGGCAATTGAATCATTTGGACACAGGCTTCAAGCTGAGGAGCAGTCGTCAGCAAAATCCACAACGATAATCACCTTGTCATCAGCTGCCTAGAAGTAGTAACTATTTCTGCTCTACGAATTCTCAAAAGCGGGCAATTGAATCGTAAAAAGTTTGCAAAGCGGGTAAGTAAGTTCTAAGGACAAGAGCATCTGTGACTCCATCGAGATGGCAGAAATAAGCGATGGTTAGGATGTTCACCTCCCCATCAAGTTTTCCGAGGTCAGTCAACAGATTTTCGCATGTTGGAATCGTACTGGACGAAAACAATTGTCACGCCATCACCTACGAGGCTTGTAAAATATATATCTCTAGACGTTTTGAAATCAATTCAATGTTTTTTATGTGTACTATATCAACTGTCAGATGTTCATTGTGGCAAAAAATCCAAGCTATTGGATTAGACTCCTCTTGCATACAGTAGTCTATGTCTCGAATATCTCTGAACAAATTCAGTCGATTATATTACATTTCATTTTTAAAAATACAAGATGTTTCAATTTTTTTCTCAAGTCGCAGTCTACGAGTCATGTGTCTTGGATCTGACTATACATAAAATCGTATGGCGTTGTTTTATTTGATAAATGTAAGTTATTTACTTAGCCGCTTCGCAAACTTTTTACGATTCAATTGCTCGCTTTTGAGGATTCGTAGAGCAGAAATAGTTACTACTTCTAGGCAGCTGATGACAAGGTGCTTATCGTTGTGGATTTTGCTGACGACTGCTCCTCAGCTTGAAGTCTGTGTCCAAATGATTCAATTGCCCACTTTGAGGATTCGTAGGTGCACTTAGTTGCGGATTTTTTTAATCACATAAAAATGATTCAATTGCCCGCTTTCAGGATTTGTGCGTGCATTTATTTTGAATCATATAAAATGATTCAATTGCCTGCTTTGAGGATTCGTAGGATAGAAATAGCTAATACTATTTAATATATAATCAATATGACATTGGTATGTTGAAAATTTAAATGAAAATAAATTAAATGTGAACATTTATCTGGTACAAAAGTTATTTTTATATATAAACTATCTAACCTTGTCCAGTCGTCAATGTAGTCGTAGTTCTGTGGGCTAGGGCACATGTCTAGTAACACAAGGGGCAGCATTTCGCACATAACAACCGGCGAACTAAAAATTTTAACTTGCTAAAAATAAATTCATAAGGTCTATTCTCCCATATACAAACACAAGCAACTTCAAACTTACAGCAATACCGATACTAGAGAACTCTAGCAGACAGCATGGTAATGTTGGAACAAACATGGCGGCACACATCCAGGAGCAAATATGGCGGAAGTTGACTGCAGCGCTGCCTATCTGTCAGTGATGTAAACAAACTGCGACACTAGCGCCGCCTGGTAGTTAATTATGGAAACAAACATAACCTCTCCAGCAGACGATGACTCAGGGAAATTTCGAGGGGAAAAAATACCCTCCTTCAGGGAAAAATTCCCTCATCCAGCAAGTGACTGCTGGAAACAAGATGGAGGATACGATACGATGTGACATAACATAAGATATAACATAAGACATAACATATGGCATAACATGCCACTTGGCATAATGTGATGTGACATTATATGACATAATGTGACATGGCATATGTGACATATGATGTGTGACAAAATTGCCGCCGTGCTCAACAAAATGGCCGCGGTGACGTAATCCAAGTTGGCGGACCGATCCTCTGATCCTCAGCCAGGAGCCAGTGTTCCAGGAGCCCGTATTTCCTACTACTCATGACTACACAGAATGAACTCAATGAACCTGGAAACTGAAGTGTACATATTTAATTATTATCACATCTACACTCAACATTATTAACTTTCTAGCTAACACATTGTATCTAAATGCAATGCTGCTGTGTGTAAAGTGGATATTATTATTTTACACCTGAAAGTTAATTTAATGTAACGAGTGCAAAATGCCTGGCCAAAAAGTAGACATATGTGTTACACAGATCATTACTCCAAGCAGCCAGTATGAGAGAAGCATAGAAGATGTGTCGTTCGAAACTACATATGAAACCTGTTTACTATAAACGTGAAGAGACTGCGATCTGAACTAGTTCGTAGCTCATGTCATCGCTCATAAATCTGAACATGTTTAAGTGAAGTAGTTCTGCATCCAGTGTGACCACGGCCAAAGTGTCTTGTATTGTTCATATGAATGAAATATCCCTAGATATAACCGCGGCCCATAGACTACCTTATCTCTGCGTAGTCTTGTCACAGTACTCTCTGGCCGCTCCTCTCCTCACCGCATTTATTGTCACCTAGCGCCGTATCAATCATATCACTGCATACGCCGCGCCATCTTGCATTTATTCACTATTTGTTCCTATCACTATTATACATTTCGCCACGATAAGCCATATATGACTTACTGCAACGATTAAATATAACATTAACATAATTCTGTCATTACTTTGTCTTGTAGAAAAGTAGTAAGACATTTTTTACATTAAATTTCTACAACACAAGCCAGAGTTATGTATCAATGTGATCAACGTTACATCTAAACTGTCTACCATTTACAACACATATGACTGAATGTGAAAAACCTAGAACTAAAAGTTAGTGCAACATTTATATTGATCCAAGATGGCGGCATATGCGACTTACAAGATAGGAGCTATATTACGTAACCAAGCCATGTAGTGGAAGCCACACGCACATGTATATTCCTCGCAATACGCACAGAGCAACAACTGTGGAGACTGACACAACATAGCCGTCTATAGCGAGAGTTGAGAACTGCAGTGTGGCAACTCTGTGGTTACATTATCTCGACTTCGGGCTTTACAGCGGCTAAGGTATTCCTTGACTATAGGTGCTGCACCGAAAGTTCAACCTTTTACAATCGTAACTGTTGCAGAAATATCCCTGAAAATATTACATTTAATACTGTGCAGTTATTTAAAATAAAGCAAACAAAAGATAATATGTTTATTTTATATAATTACGCGATACTAACAGTACTATTTTCTGCGTCATTTGTCAAAATGTGCATTTATAAAAGGTATAACTAGCGTTTGTCTCGCATAGCCTGTATGTAAGACATAGAGGTTTGTCTCATATAGCCTGTATGTAAGACATAAAGGTTTGTGTCATATAGTCTGTATGTAAGACATAGAGGTTTGTGTCATATAG
>PNEQ01026240.1:0-21887 GCA_003012365.1 Medauroidea extradentata | reverse complement strand
CTTGGCCGAGCATACCCGATGTATTTTTTAACTAAATAATTGTTATATAAAATTATTTTATATAAAACGTTTTTTTATTAAATAGTTTTTTATTAAAAAGATTTTATTTTTATTAAATTAATTTTTAAATGCATGTAGGGTTAAAATGGAATGCAAAATCAAAATTTTTTGGAAGACTCGGAAGAAACCTCCAAGATGGTGGTCGGAACAAGATGGCAGAATTTTTAAACTTATTTTTTTAAATTTTTTATTTTTTTTTTAAATTTTTTAATTAATTTTTTTTAATTTTTCGAAATTGATGTCATTCAAGATGGCGGGCGGAAACAAGATGGCGGCCGGAAACAAGATGGTGTTGGTGTGTCGGGTTACAGGGGTCAAAGGTCAAGGTCACGGGGTCAAAGGTCAAGGTCAAAGTCAACCTCACAACCTCATCCGCCAGCCGCTGCGCTCGGATCGGCTATTTTCTTCTACTGGCGTGGTAGTGACATCACAGAAGATAAATTACCTATGTCATATAAATGATCAAGTAGTCAAGTGGACGCGGTTGGCGTAGTTGCTACATCTCTCGCCTCCCAACAATGAGACCCTGGTTCGTTTACCGGTTGGGTAGGTCCCGGAATTTTTTGCATGTGGGAATCGTTCTGGTTGGCTTTCCTCATGCGTGGTATAGCTAGGGACTGGAAAATTTCGCGAATTCAATTACCTGCAGGCTAGAATCCATTGCACTATGCATGCTCAAGCCCCGACTATTTGTCGACTAACTGCTACTAGACAACGACCGGATAGACGGGGCTTGAGTATGCATAGTACAATGGATTCTAGCCTGCAGGTCATTAAATTTGCGAAATGTTCTAGTCCCTAGGTATAGCACATATTACTACTGTACCAGCGCGCGTTCACCTAGGTTACAGTGTTATGTACATAATGGCAGATAAGGCCTTATTTATAAAATGTCCACCACCCTACCCAAATAAATATCAACACGTATATTTTCACTCCAAATTTATTTCCAGTAATTTTACACAACTGTTACGCATTGTTAACATACTCAATATGGCCCATAACTTTCACATCACCTGTTATTCCATTCAATTTACAAAACATATCTGATCACCAATCTCTAATTTCATTTTACGACCATAATACAACACAGGTACTTGCATTGTCTGGATAGCAGCAGTCATGGAACCAACATTTTCACACAGTGCAAATTACTTCCAAAAAATAAAAGCACTTACATCAATGTCACTAACATGATTGACAACACCAGAATTCGCAAGACCAATCTTCCTATAAAAACAAATCTGCAACAATCCACTGCCAACTTTAGCTGTAATACATCTAAACCCAAACGTATACATAAATGAATACAAAACATTACTCTCTTCCACACCGATTACTTTAAACATTCAAATTTGCAGGATCAATATTTTCACTATCGGCATCCTTATTAGAAGTTACAAAATTCTTGAATACTTTTCTTGGTGAATACCTCCCCGAATACTTCCTGTACCTCCTCCTGGAATACCACATACTGTGTATATAACGGCAGATAAGCCCGGAAGGTGAAGTAGATAACGCTATCAGTAACGACAGCGCTCTTCCGGCTTACGCTTCCGGCTCACGCCAGTTTCAACAAGTCTGTTGTATGTGCTTGATAGAGGAGGTTGTGTACCCATCAACGAGAAGATTCCTGCACCACCAAGGAACAGTATGTGGTATTCCAGGAGGACGTATAGGAAGTATTCACCAAGAAAAGTATTCAAGAATATTGCATCGTGTTGTAAGGATGTCGGAAATTATGAGATTATGTTTTCGAGTGTGAACATACTTATTTCTTTATAGTTTTCAGAGTACTTTAAACATACCCTCAAATCACTTACAGCAATGCGATGCTCACAGAGAGGAACAAAAACACTTCAGTGGTGACATATATGTAGGCTCGACAGATATTGACCCACATAGAATAACTATAACATGTACCATAGCCCTATTTTTGCTAGTACTAAGGCTTCGTGATAAAAGGCTTAAATACTGAACATACTACCTAAAATGTTTTATTTCACTATCATATGTCTCACAGAAACATTACGCAGGTCTTCTATTTAGATATGCCTTTTCACAAAGTATTTTTATTTTTTTCCACCAGAACGAGTGGATGCTCTACAAAGAAACTAAGAAGCAAAACGCTCTACCAAACGTCGTCCACATGCAAAGGATTATATTTTAAGCAAATGGAAACTGCAAACAAATCATCATTGTTGTTAGGAATATTGTGATTGAGAGGTGTGTTTTAAGAATGTGAGTTTGATGAAAGTATTTGCAAATCGTATAACTACTGAAGTGAAAACTACGATTTACAAATAGTAAAATTGTATTGTAAGTAAGAGGTAGTTAAATATGTTTTGTTATTATAAATAGATGTACAAACACCATAATTTCACTTTTTGAAAATTTTTTTCATGACCTCATTTGCAAGAAAAATAATTTTATAAGTGCAGGAAAATATTAAATCCTGTAAAACTTTCAGTCCACTGAATTCATGTCCATTAATCATTTTTGGAAAAAAGTTACAAATGTAATTTTGCTTATTACACCTAGTATAGTGAAATTAAAATTGATTCCCTTTATTTGCGATGTGCGTTTATGCATAGTAACGGGTAGATAAAGTGTAAGTTTGTCTATAGTAAAAACTTGGAAACACTGTGTCTCCCATGGACCGTACGTTCTGCTGTTTTGTCATATTACAGTATTAGCTGATTTCAGTTTGGGACACGTCGTGTTATATTGATTTGTTGTTGCTGCTGTATACTAATCTATGCTTACTTACATTTGCAACGAATTTTAATAAAATTTAGGACGTTTTCGGAATACGTTATTCTGGGCCATGTGTTTGTGACCGCGCGCGTGTGTGTGCAAAAACAAACTGTAAAATAAAAAAACTATTATAATGTAAAATATGTGTGATGTACTAAATGTTGCAATATTTGGCAGACGTAATAAAGATCAATACGTTTTCAACTCATTTAGTAGGTTTTAGTATTGTTATGAAATATTTAAACTTGCTTTGTTGGAAAGTAATTTGAAGCTTGATTTTTGACAGTTTCAAGGCATTCTACATAGGTAATACTTTAATACACATCCACTTAATATAAGAAAATGTTATCGTGTATCTTGTTTAAAAGCTTAAACTGCCTAACATAGAAATTATTATCGAAAGTTTTCAAACATCAGACTTTCTGCACTTACTCCAAGAAATGTTAAAACGTCTGAAATATATTATTTAGTGCTATTTAATTTCGAAAAGTTGAATAGACACTTTGGATTGAATTGAGTTCTCTACAACTAAAGAGAAAAAGTTTAATTAACATTTATACACTATAGCACTCGCAAATGTTGACAACTGTAGATTCTGAAAGAGGTCCCCGAAACGAAAATATTTCAATGGAAACAAAATTAAATTAGTTATTTAAAGGAAGATCCGACACGAGCGTGTGTTCTTGTTACGGCTGCGAGTGAAATACAAGCTGTGTATGTGTCTTCTTGCAAGAGCTCGTAGACCGGCTTTAACGGCAGGAACCGTCTAGACAAGACAACATCGCGCAAGGATTGCGAACGTGTGAGTTGGAGTGCAGAGGAAGAAGAAACACGGAGACAGCGACAAGGAACGGAATAAGAAAAGGGCTGAGCTCGGCCGGGGGTTGGAATGGCATGGCAGGGTGAAGAGGGTGTAGTTTAATGTAGGCAAGAAAGGGGAGCCAGGGGCTTGAAAGTCATGACGCACAGAAAGCAATGGTAGGGCAGGAAGTTTCTGGCAGTAAAAGTTCCTAATTAAATCTCGTACTGACGCAAACAAGGGTAAGAGGAGGAATAGAGAAAGTCGGCCGCTAACCGTTGTACCTACCTTACACGAGTCTGCCCTGCCTCTCTTCCCAGAATGTAGAAGGGCGAAGGGGCAGGTTATACCAGTCGTACAACCAGCGACTCTGCTGCCGCCGGCAAAGTCGCGACCAAGTCGGACGTGGAATTCTAAGCGGTAATCCCACGAGCGCGGAGGGCTTTCATTCGTCACCTGTGCTGGAATTTACATTCGAGACGAAAATATGAAGAGATTCCCTTCCAGAGTAAAACGTGCGTTATATCTCGGTTAATAATAAAGTTTTCTCCTTTTTGAGCGGTGAACTAAACAATATATTTTTCTAGTTTTCTCAGGAATAGTATAGTCAAAAAATTTATAATGTACGAAGCATTAGTGAATGTTGATGAATTCATATCAAAGCTGAACTTTCATTGCATGTCAGGAGCCAATAAAATGACATATAATAACTATTAACATAACGCAACATTGTTTTGCTGAAAACTATGTAAATGAAGTTTGTTAGGTACTATAGTAAGAAGGGTACTTCTATAAAAATGACATTATTTAAGACATAAAACATGTATAGAAATCATTAACTAATACATATAACCAGTACCTAGAACACCTAGAAATGTTTTGTTGTAAGCAGATGTAAAACGAACTACACTATAAAGAAAGGTTATGGAGAATATTCTTTGTCAGGAACTAACACAATGTTGTGAGAGACAAAACCCAAAAATGTTAACCTGGCCGACATTTAAGAAAAAATCGCTTTAACTATTTAATAATAATTTTTTTTTGCGTAGTGGTATCATACATCATGATTGACAAAACATACATCTGCATTGCTATTTTATCCTCGTAGCAGATATTCAGCTGAAAATAACTAAACGCTTAAGATTTTATGGAACAGAAACAAACCTATTTGTGTAGCCACCATTTTTTAAATATCATGCAAGTTAAAACGTGTGTGTTACTACGCCCTCCAGTAGTACTGCATGTTTACGAAAATCTTCGGTTATTAGGCTAATATTTTACAGTGTTTTCGTAACGATCTTATTCGTAAAGGACTTTAAATCGTAAACCTACAATTTTGTTGCTGGATGGTGCGTAGGAAGCAAGGAACGTGGGCTATTTAGTTTTGTGTCTTGCGAATCCGAATGATATAGTCAGAGCTACGGTAGCCTTAAAATACTTGCTACTTGTACATTTTGGTTTATTGGTTTCAGCTGCGTGTCATTACTTCTCCCAGCGTTTCGGTACACACTACAGTTGCCATATACAGGATAGCAGAGTAACTCAGATACTCTGAAGATGACGACATAATGTGAGCGTAAACGCTGAGAGAGAAAAGGACGCTGCTGAAATCCAAAAGCCAAGATCTGTGAGACGTCGCTGTTTGTTTTGTCACAAGGAGACCATTTAGTTGGTCTGTTTTTTCGTTGTTTTACTGTCCCCAGTTTCTGTGTTATTTGTTTTCGTTCGCTTTCCTGAAGTTTTCTGTGTTTCTGTTGTGTCGTCTACATACGGTTTTTTATCGTTCCGTTTGTCTTGCCTGTTTGTTGTTGTAATTAATTTTTTTCTGTTGATTATAACTTACTGACGGAATTTCTTTTGCGGAATAATCTGAGTTATTTTTATTTTTTCCTTGGATTTTTTTATGCTTGGGTGTTCATTTATTTTCTTATAAATCACTGACTGAATTCATTGTGGAATTGTGTATGATTACCTTTGTTTATCAGTTGCTAACAAAGTCCATTTGATTATTTACTTGCCTCTTTGTTTGTATTCTCTGGTTTTCTGTGCCACATAGATCCGTGCAATGGTGTATGACCAACATACTTATTTAGTTTGTAACATTGCACAAATCGTTCTATTATAAAATAGATTAAAGTGTGTTATTTTCGTAGACAAATGAATTGTGAATGTGTTCAGAAATTTCGCTTGGAAAATAAGATGTGCAACACGCTAGAACTATCCATGTACAAGACACAGAATCCTCTTTAAGGACTCCAGCACACGTGATACGACACAAATCGCAAACGTAATATTCTTCACCAACTGCCACTTGTTATTCAGAGATTCCGAATCCAGGACTGCTTGACAGTTGATTTCTAGTCTAGTTAGCTTCGCCGTGCACTCCCCAAAAAATGTTCTCAAAATATTTCGTTAAAAGTGAATTTCGTCACATAAAGTGGCTAGGAATTTCAGTACTTTTACACGGATCACCCAGAGAAATGTTCCTAGCAGCACTTTATATGGTGAAAAGGTATTCTGAACCGTTATTTCGCATGCTGTGGTTCTTGTGAAACGTCACAGCCTGATGCCGGTTCCGGCGGTAAAGAAAAGAGAGAACTGAAGAACAAAAAGAAAGCGACCAATGACGAGCCCATCCCACATCGCAGTGTGGTGCGAAAAATGTTTTTTTCTTATTCAAATTTCAGTTTGACTCATCGAATGCGTAATGCTGCTGTTGCATCAAACGTAGCTGGTTAAGAGTGCCAAGGTAATTTATATTTATACATTTAAAAACTTTTCTTTTTGTTTCACGTCTGCGTTTATAAGTTTGACTGTTAGAAACTTTTGGTTGTATTTGGAATGTTTTGAACAAATAGGAGAGAAATTTCACCGGTGAAAAGAATGTTCTTGTAATTGTAATTATATATTACGTGAGTATCTGGGATTCATCTGCCTTCAGTAAAGACACTGGCTATTTACGAAAATATTTAACATAGTCTCCAATAAACTGCAGTTTCTTAATCGTGACACGTGTGAGTAATTTTTGGGCAAGTCAGACACACACTGTACTAAATCTGAACAGTTCTGGCTGGGCCTGTTGAAGAACGAATCATGTTTCAAATGAACAACTGCCGATGTCGATACAAAATCATCAGTATTATACACAGTATGTTGGAGCCTAGCAAACAGTCAACTTTTCCCGCGAATGTCCAGCGTCTCTAGTCATTAGCCTAGATTTAACAGTGCTACACACGCACTAGCCTGATTTTACTATCCACCGTGTAGTATATGATGGCCATATCAAATTATTCCCAAATTAACTACTACTTGCAGCCGTCCAAAGCGTGTCAAGACAACGGCCAATCACTAAAGTGACGGTGAAGTATACATTCTTGGGGTGCAACCTGACCTACGGGCATATACGCCAAATTCACGTATCTCTAGAGACACTGGAAAAACGCAAAAATATTTCACATAGTCTCCAATAAACTGTAGTATCTCAATCGTGACACGTGCGAACAGTTTTGTGGCAAACCACAAACGTTCTGTGTTACAACTGTTCAGTTCTAATTGGGTCTGTTGAAGAGGGATACGGTGCTTCATATAAACGATAGCCATTATAAGTGCAAAACTTTCAGTGTTATACATAGTATGTTGGAGTCTAGCAAGCAATCAAATTTTCCCGCGATTTACCAGTGTCTCTACGTATCTGTCATCATAATTAGTAGGGCCACGATTTTGTCGCGAAAACATTTTTGCCCCAGTTTGTTTCACTGTCTCACGTGCACATCGGTAGTTCTGCTTCCTAGTTACTGTCAGCGTGTCTTTGTTCAGACACATCTCTCATTTGACTGCACCTATCAGAATAAGATTATAGTGACTCCGTACGTCTGTAAATTTTCAAGGCAAGTGAGAGTAAAATCATCCAATCACAGAAGATGTAGCACAGCTGTAGATGTGCACGTGACGCATCGAAACCAAATGTTGCAAAAATATTTTCGCCTTAAAATCGTGGCTCTAATAATTAGGGAGACTGCTTTATCACAGGAAACTGTTCCTGTTTGCTAGGCTTCAGTATAGCATTGTCTATATTGTACGCTATTCGTTAGCTATTGGCCAGTAATAGCTTTGAAGAGCCGCTTCTAAATATTTGTCATTCGTTTTAATCAACTCCGTAACCATCCTCGAAAAATAACATGCACATGTCGCTGTACTGTTTTACAATATACGGCGCCAAGAAAAATTCTTGTAATTTTGCATTGTCTCTTAAAATGTAATGAGCTTAATCACCCCCCCCCCCCAAGTAAATCGTGTATCTCAAACATTCCGACAATTTTTAACATGTGTTTTTGAGGTGAAAATGGAATGTTTGATGTAGGTAACACACGGTCCAACTCACATAGAAAGCCAGCCCTGCAGACACTTCTAAAGTTTGAGAAAATAAGAATAATTTTTTAAATATTTAGGAAACTTCTTGCTCGGCAGAAACAATTTTTCAGTTACGATGTCGTTTTACCGAAAGCTAGAATTACGTGAAGGATTTGTAAATTTAACACACCTCAATCACATTTAAAGGGGGTGGCATTTCCCATATTTCTTTAAAAACTATTGCGTGATAGTAAAATGTTGCCATTTTTTATTCAAACATAATTAAATTACGTAAATGTATAAAAATAAATGTCTCTTGCAAAAACGGTCTAACGCTCGTCTTTTTTGGGTCAATTACTAAATTATTAGTTCACAGAGAAGCGCTATTTCCTATCAAGTATGCAACCAGGTATTACTGGCTCTGTGCTGCGCCGTATTGGAATGCGCATTGTAACACTGTGTGTGGTAAAACAATAGCGAGATGCATATATACCAGATTAGGTGTGATTGTCCCATCATGAAAACTCGACAACACGTGTTCAAATTGGCGGCCTCTCATTTAATTCCAACACATGAGTCGGTGAACTATGTACTAGCGATATCTTTCGAAAACGCCTGGTTTATCTTGAATTTTGACACAGGCAGCCATTATCGTTGCTAGGAGATCTACCTCTGACTCAATTTGTTTGTTGTACACCAGATCATTGACGAAGTCCCACAGGAAAATGTCGAGTGGATTAAGGTTTGGAACAGGGCCGCCTCTTTCAGTCCGCCGTGCTGGAAATACCATGTCGAGGTGGTAACGTGCAACTATTGTGTAATATGGAGGGGCACCAGCATGTTGAATCCACATACGTTTCCGAACCGCAAGCGGAACATTCTGGGGGAACTCTGGCAATGTCATTTACAGGAATTGGTAGTACATTTTTCCATTAAATCTACGCGGCATCAAGTTGGGCTCTATGAGATTATTACCGACAATACACGTCTACATGTTCACAGAAAACCGTTCCTGGTTCACTACTATGGCTTTTACATGAGGACTGACGTCGTTTCACACGTAGCAACAGCTCGTGCATTACTTTTAACTTTACCGTACAGCAGAACCATATGTCATTTCTGCGTTGGTGTACGTTGCCATGTCGACTTGCTTCACAATGCATGTGGTGTACCGTGAAGTGTGCGTTTGTAGTCTACAGTCTTCTGTCTTGTTCTGGACGGAGAACTACAACAAAGATAATAGGGTGGTCGGAGGGGAGGGAAGCACGACTCACACCAACGTTACTGTAGCAACTCACTGCACGATGCAGCTTACGATTCCGAGTTGGCACAAACCAACTACCCACACGTTCACTCCATCGTGGCACACAGTAATTCCTGGTTGCATACGTGGCAGGCAATAGCTCTTCTCTGTGAAGTCAAACATTTAACAATTGCCCTATAAGGACGAGCGATAGACAGTTTTTGCAAGTGACATTTATTTTTCAATTTCCCTGCCATTTAATTATGTTTAATGGAAAATAGCAACTTATAACTGTCACATAATTTTTTCAAAGTATAGTGCCACCCCCTTTCAACGTGATTGGAGTATGATAAACGTACAAATCCTTCACGTTGCTTACGGTAAAACTAATTCTATCAAGCAAGTAAATTCTAAAATTTATTTTTTTTTTTAAATATTTTCTCAAACTTTGGAAGAGTCTGTAGCACTTCCTATGTTGGAAGACCCATACGTTCCTTGCATCAAACATTCCATTTCCACCTCAGCAAACACCTGTTAAAGTTTGTCGGCATTTTTTGCATACACGTAGTATATGATACACAAGATTCATATAATTATAAGAAAATTGGATTAAGAAGACTGTTTTCTTTTCGCGAAACTGATTTGAGGAAGAATACTCGCCGCGTGTTTCAAAATTGCAAACTCGTAAAAATTCGTCAGCGTGCCGTGTGACCAGTAAATTATGAAATTGGCACTGTTCCGCAACGAGCGTCACTTCAAGCGAACTGTGACGAGCATGCAAACGAAATAATTCACATGAGCTGCAAATTATTACGTGACTTATTTGGTTCCACGTCCCGCCTCTGCCAGTTACATACGTAACCATTAGTCGACTGTCATGCAAATCACGAGCATTCTCTATCGAAATTCAAATAACTCGATCAAAGCTTTGATGCAGAGAGAATTTAGGGCAGAATTTATCTCAACATTGAAGTTGCTAACCAGAAACAGTTTTACAGTTTGGTAGAGAATTTCGCGAGTTTCGGATTACAGAAAAATCTAGTAAACAAGAAAATATTGGTATTTTCTGTCTGTCTATTATTTTGTCCAACGTTATTTCATTACTTTTACATAGGACGCAGTTTGTTTAGTTTTGTAGTGTTGTATTGACACACTCGTATGTGATAAAAAAATTATGTATGAATTTTGATAGTGTTAATATATTTTTGAATAAAAACTTTCAGAGTCTCTCATTACGAATAATATAAATGTTTGTAATATTGTCAAAAATGAAGACTAATTTTTTTTGTAGTATTCGATTTGTTTCAGAAATATTGTTTGACAAAAACTTAACCATCACATTTCAAATAGTAAAAAGGTCGGAAACTTAAATTAATTTCACATAATCAAGAAAAGTAGTTTGTCAGCATCTTAAGGGTTCATGAAATTATTCCATTAAAAACTGTTGTCAAATTTTATATCGGGGTAAAGTTACGTCTAAAATTATAAAGCTTATGTACAATCGTTTTTTTTTTTTTTACTATTTCCTTCTTCTAGTACACGCAAAAACAGTACGCTTTACAAAGTTTTTAAACAAATGTGCTTGTATATTACATAATCCTGCTAAATGCCACCTACTTAATCATGGGGGAGCACGAAACCGCTGTCGAGTGTTAGTGAATAATTTATAAACAATATAGGATGTGTGTATAACATACACATCCTCACATGCACACATTTTAGTGGAATTATCTGATATTAAAGTTCAAATTAAAGCTTATACGAAATTCAAAATTAAATAGTCAATATATGTACAACAAAGCTGGCGTGCAACTGGAATGGCAGACTGGGCGTGAAAATATTTTTGGTATCGGAGATTGCCGAATACTCTCACGTTCGGTTTCCTCTTTTTATACTTTTATACTTGTTTCCTTCTACGTTAAAATATATTAAAAAATGTTCCAAATGCCTAACATTTACTCGCACAGAGTATTTCCTTATGTCGCTGTCGTTACATAAAAATGTTTTGCAATTAGTTAAGTCTCGTACACGTAGAGTGCGTGAGTTAATTATTTGATTAACTTAAAAACTGAAATTCGGAGAAACAAAATTATTTTATGTCTGCACGCTACAAACACGGTTTTGTTATAATACCTGAGCGGTCACAATTATGGGTAAAATTATGTCGACATGTCTGAAATCAAAATGGTATGTTTGATATTAACAGAATGAAAAAGAAGATATACACATACATAGTAATTATGTTGTATAAACTTCCATTGCGAACCATAGCGGACTATCTACTACCAAATAAATAAATTCAAAAGATGCACATTTAGTCCTATAAAACTGGTCAAAACACTTAAATGAATTTTAATGTTTCCTGAATGGGCCTGAGGGTATTGCAAGAGAAAATAAACGACCATTTTAGTTTAGAAGAAAATTTAGGAGAACCAGTTGATTACATAGAAGCGCCCTTGCACTAAAGATATTTTAAACTTGCGCCATTTAGCTAGCAGTATCCTGCATGTGTCCATAACACGGCGCGTAACATTCTTTTTAAACTCTTTTTTTTTTTTCGGTCCACCTTCTCCTCGCAGGGAATGGCTAATAGCTAACGATCGCCTTCTCTTTATTTCCTTTTGTATTTTACTAAGCCTCACTCCTAAAAATTTACTGACCTCACTAAAAAAATCTCTCTCGATTGCAGAGCAGTTTTGTAGCCGATGTGCTATACTTAGACGATATGCCCTAGCTTTCCACAGACACATGTCGGGGAACTAAGTAGATATATGTAAAGCCACTGAATGTATCAAACACCTATTTGGCATTGGTGTTTACGGTAAGGTATGTAATTACAGTTCTTTAGAGTAAAGACATATATAACAGGATGAGGCACATGAAGACTTACAGAGCAATATCATTCAAACTAGTCATCATATCCACAAATGTTTCAGACAAACGTTTCAGTGTTCGAGAAGGCCGTCATTCTGTGCCATCCTGTTTCTTTATCACATATATATGTATATATGCATTGTTATTATTATATGTTATTGTATTATAAACGCCTTATCAAACTAATTACATGCTACGTGTTTTACAATATATATATATATATATATATATATATATATATATATATATATATATATATATATATATATAAATATAAATTTGACTCCACACATATAAATATACATTTTTTGTAAACATGTAAAATCTTTTTTTAACTACTTGGTATTTTCGCATCTGTTTTTATGATTGTTTCAGAAATGTTTTTTTTTTTATATGTTCGACTCAATGATCTTAAAGAATGTCTCTGTGGTAGTACGAGAAAAGCAGAAGAAGGTCTAAATGTTAAATCATAAAAAAATGTCCCGTTCAAAATGACTAGACAAGTGCGTATCTTACAAAGCATGCAGAGTTTTATGCCAAACTATCGTAGTTCATAAAAAAACATATAAATCAGTGTACCTCTCATAACGTAAAACGAAAAACTCACTCAATGATAAAATTCCAGTCTACATCATTACGTTTTGAATTAACGTTGTTAACATAAGTACTGTGACTTTCATGCTGCTAGAGGCTTTATGATAAGAATGCTTTCAGTGCTTCGGAAGTTGCGCACGTTGAACTGCATGTGATAAGCAGGCGAAACCAGGGATGATTCTGTCCCGACCAAGGAGCATATGCAGGACAGAGTTGACACTACCAGGTCAAGGTTCTTATATAGGTAGGCTGTGTTGGTGTATGTGACAAAACCGGTGGAGCATTAAGAGTGACGTCGGTCGGCGTATATTAATTATCGCCTCAACACGCAAACCCAGCAACTGCCGCACAGAGCTTTACTAATATGCTTTTATTTGATTTTAAGCGGTAACCATATTATTTTATTTGCGACACTTATGGTTCAAACTCCAGCACCTATTTATATTATTGTGTTTTGAGAATCCGGTTGAAATTATCCTAGATGCGGCATTTTAAAATAGTTCTTTTTACCCATTTTGAGGGTCTTGAATACCGTGTCTCCAAAAAACGATTCTAATTTTCAAACTGATAAATACATTGTTTGGAATTTGTTTTCTTTTCATAGATGTACAAATGTAATGCCCATTGAGATGTTTCAACCAAACATGATTACTTGTAACTCGCCGCAATGCGTTTCAAGCCCAGGCAAATACGAACCTTAAGCTTCGCGTCTTATTTTCTGGGCCGTTTTGGCCTCATTAACGATAAAATTTTGCCAGTCAATCAGCTTGAAATCGTACTAGGAACGGTCTGCTTAATTTATTATTAGCTTTTTGAAGCGCTAATATATGCGTAGAAAACACGATTTTATACTTTGTATGTATATAACTGCTTATTTCCTTTATTTGTGAATATTTTCCATAAAAATATTTTTTAAAAGAATTGTTATCGTTAACAACGTCATGTTGCTTTTTTTTTAACTTTTATAATGCATTATTTGAACATTTCTTGGGATATTTTCTTGTATATAAATGTATGTTTAAGTAATTGATCGTACGTATCAAAAGTGGCAGTTTGTAAAATAATTTGTGGGAAATGTTTTGGTTTCAGGGTTTCGCAACAAAGCACTCAACATTTTATTACATACATGATTCGTAACATAAATTCAATACTGTACACGTACAAATCAGTCAAAATCAAATCAAAAACTCGCTTTCAAATAACATATTTCAAGGAAATTACAACTCATAAAACACTACATCTCCCACAATCGACACATGGTAACGGACAAATATAGATTGAAACGATCATGCTCATGAACCCAAGGAACAAAAGGTTTCATCATATTACATGTTTAGACGGAAACTGTTACGTATTAATTTTATGGGTAGGAATTCAATATTGGAAACATCGCTGTCTATTTATTATATAAATGAGATGAGAACTTATGACTAGAGGTGCGTCAATTTCGCGGATTCATCTGGCAGCAGCTTAGACTTGTCAATCCTAAACACGCACTGGCCACAATCGATTGTCTATTGGCTTATAACATTTCTAGCGGGAAGCAAGCAATATCCCTACGCATTATTTACTTATTTACTACTGGCTTGCAGTAGTCAAAGGCGTTTCATAACAGCCGCCAGCAAGTCACAGACATGACAATGAAGTATACATAATTGGCGTTCAACCTGACCTGGAATGTATCTGCGAAATGTACGTACCTCTACTTATGACCAGTTTTGTTATGCAGCATCAAAGTTTTTTTTTAAAATAAGAGGAATAAATTAACACGTCTTTATTTTATTCTATACATACATTTGCTAACTATTTGAGAACGAATTATGTTAAACTTACAGCTCTTAGCTATTAGATGACATGCTTAGAGACGAATATTTATCGCGGGAAAATTTGACTGTTTGCTAGGTTTCAACGTTCGTTCAGCATATCAAAAGATTGCTGGCTTTCGCTTGTACGTGGAACTATTACCTTATTTGACTGCACACGTTGAAATAAAACTACAGCGTTTTCAAGGGTATGCTGGCAAGAAAAATTTTCGCGACATACCATCTTCCTCTCTAGATATAACTAGAGACATGCAAAAAGCTCGTTATTTTCTGACAGCTGACTAGACTCCAAGTGATTATAGGATCGTTCGACGTCTCCCGCTGGCCGATATTGTCGTGACTTGCCACGGAGAATGCTTGCACGGTAGAGAGGCCAATCTCTGTAAACACGTAACACACGTAAATGATAACTAGAGGCACTAGTATTTCGCGTATTAATCTGGTAGCAGTCTAGACTTCTCAGTCCTATACACACACTGGCCAAAGTCAAATATCTATTGGCTACTAACCGTACAAGTGGGTAGCCCCACGTATTATTTTATTATTTACTGCTGGTTTGCAACCTCCAAAGGTGTGTCAAAACAGCTGTCGTCTAATAACGGAAGATACAGTGATATACAGGTTATTGGCGTTCAACCTGACCTACAAGCAATACGCGAAATACTCGTGCGTCTAATGATAACACATAAAAGTTCGTGGCCAATTGAATTGCAGATTATGCTCTGTTTTGTATAGGTAAGTGAAGTTTAGTCTGCCACCAAATGATAACGCGAATTTTGCATGTCTCTAGATATAACACAACACTAAATTTCGGACCAACTTTTGCAATGTCTTCCATACCAGACACTACACCAGCCGGTTCGACACCAATACGGCATTTGCCTCCCAGTTTGGTGGATTTTATACCAGGTTAGGTATTTGTACGTCTACTATATTTTCCGTCCAGTCTTCCATACCGGCTGTTGTAAGTGACCAATCAAATTGCAGTGTCAGGGCGTTGAGCGCTACATTTTTCGAAACTGCCTGAAACAGAACACCGAAACCAAAAGCAATTTTGTCATCTTGAGAATGTATAAATATGTAGCAGTGACTTTTAGATAACACACGCTAAAGTTTAATTGATATCTCTAAATTTCAAGTAGTTTTTTTTATGTTTAGCGAAAACTTTAAAAATCTCTAAAACCAGAAAAAAATACTTACAACAAATACAGCTTAACTCATACAAAATAATTAGTTCAATGCATAAGTGTTTGGTTGGTGTAGGAGTAATACGCAACTCTAGTTTTTGAGTGAGTGGTTTAAGGCATTCATTACTTTTAGTTTAACATATTTTGGTCCGTTTTGGAATTACAAATCAGTAAACACTTGAAAAATACTCACACACTTTTTCTTCAAAATTCTTACCTTCAAATTATTAATGAAGTTTTTCCATTTCAACAAATATGACGGAACTTTAAAATGAGCAGTAAAATTATGACGTAACTAGCATGTAGTTCTACAGGGAAAGTCGAAATTTTATAATTATTATACGCTTTGCGAACCCAGCAAACGTATGACGCCAGCTTCTATACTGTACTAGTAATTATCGTTACCAACTTGCATGGCAGCTGTTTACTGGCTCGTAGAACAGGCCTCACAATAGCTTGTATAAGACCAAGTACTGCTGTAGGGGTCGTGTAATATCCGCTTAAGTATGCAGGCAAGCTCAAGTGTACTGTTAGCAGCGCCTCTTCAAAGACATTCTCACGTTCGTACAAGACCAGAGAAACTGAAACATCACGTTACAACGCAAGTTAACACAAAGCCGTACCAACCTACGCTATAACACAGTTAAACAAAAGAGAAAGAGAAGCATACCAACCGTAAAGTGGAGATACATTGCCCAATTTTGAAGTGTTTCTCAACACCAAATATTTTTGTTGTAACTAAAGTTGGCAGATTTTCAAATTGTTAAACGCTTCATCATTTGCAACTTTGAAAATAAGCAATACTTTAGCGCGAAAAGAGTCTTCAAACTATCGTACACAATGAAATTGATCTAGTAGTGCAAATTTACTCTACTGAATCAAGTTAAAGGCTACTTCCAATTGTTTCGAAGACTCCTAATTCTTATTTTTACGTTGCCTGTAACTTCTTATTAAAATATGCTTAGACATTTTTATTTGGTGGTGTAGTAGCGGCTTATGATTAACATGTATGTTTTATAATTACTTAAGGAAGAACGGAGAGAATATGCGTAATATCATTATCATTTTATGGCTAAAATTCGTCATTCAGTTCTTCAAGGAATATCTACATTATTTAATTCAGCTATCATGAGCAAATTCAAGTTTATATACAATATTTTCACTTGCGGGGAGGGGGGAAGAGGTGTGGAATGAAAGCATGTTCCACTTATATTTGAAAGTGTTTTACAATGGGCGTGCGTAACTGGATTTAGATTTGCGATATAAATGTCTGTCAAAGAAAATTAAAGAGGATATAAATACAAAAATAAGCAAGTACGCTTAAGAAGGTGTGGTACATAATTCAACGCTAAAAGCAGTAATCTAGAACTGTAGGTTTATTGAAGCCAATTTGCAAAAAATAAACAATAGCAATTCTAGACAGCAGTTTTAGCCAACGTTTTAAACAAAATTGTTTCCAGTGTTACGAACTTCTGAGGCACAATCTCTGACGCCGGAATCTCGTGCATTTAACTGCGGCGCAAGAGATCTCGCGTAACGAAATAGTAATTTTGGATAAATATTTGACCATAAAGTTGGCTAATACCATTAGGATTGTGATGGAGTATTTTATCCATATTGGCTTCGATAAAATACTTAGAAATCAATTTATGTTTTCAGCGTTTATTTATCTATAACGCGCTCTTAAGTCAACAGGATACGTACTCAACATAACATTGCATAAATGAAATCTGGTAAAATAAAACAAAGATAGCCAAATAATAAAATACAAATAAAAAACTCGGACACCACAAGCAGACAACCATGGTTTAAGGCCTGCTTTGGTAAAGGGACAAATAGATAAAACATATCTTTAGAGTACAGTCAATTCATTTTATCCGCACTAATGGAGGGTGCCGATGCCTCGGATAATCCACGTTTACTCTTTCTTAGATCTGAGTATAAATAATAAAGGTCAAATTCATTCCTACTACAAAGCGCAGCAATTTAATATAGTAGACGATTGCTCGCAAATATGATTAGGGTGTATGCGCATATAATCTAATAATAAAAATAAAAAATTCACAAAAATTGTAATTATCCAAGGAAAAAATCCCGCTAACCCATTCACATGCGACACGCGGAACAATCTCGTGCATCCATTCATACGCCGAACGTATTGTTCCGTCTCCTGGAAAAGGCCTAACTCAATATTCTTCAAGCCTTTAAAATATGGTTGCGGGCATACACGTAATTGAGCATTATGTGTGTAAACACAGTATGTATTTATAAATAACCAAAAAGTTTATTTAAAAAATATTACAACATTTTTCAACTACTCACAGTGAAATATTTTGCGCGGATAAACCGTAAATGGGATAGTTAGCACATGGATAATCGGGAGTCTACTGTATATTTTATTTGATTGTCTCCTCGCCAAAGCAGGTATAGACCTGGCTTGCCTACATTGGTGGTATCCGTTTATCTTTTTTATTTGCCTATCCTAGTTTTATTTGAACCGATTCCATTTATGGAATTTTATGCTCTGTATGCATCACGTAGACATAAACATACCATGTTTATTAATATTTTTCTAGTCTTTTAGATTTTTTAGATAGACGTCTACATTGCAATGGAGTATGTCCAGAATATAAATCCAGTTATAGTCCACCTAGCCTGCTCTGTATGCACAACTTATCCAACGTGACAACCCAGAGAAACAGTTATTTATGTTTAATGGGAGAAATACATTCTTTCTTCTATACGTTAATACCGTATTTGAGATTATTGAGTTGCGTGAATAATACTTATTGAAATATTTCATAGAACCTGACTTGAGAGTACTTATTCCAATTCTCAGAATATAAATATACATTTATACAGTACTCGGTTTATACATCGCCGATTGTCATGTTGTGTGTACACCACGCAAGTAATAGAAATATAATTTGGTATTGTAATGATTACAGCACACGAAAAGTTTAGTTTAGCCGTCGAGTCATCGGCCAAAAACCGGCTGCGAATGATATGCGGTTAGGCTTCCTTAAAGGTAACGTTATTAAACACAGAACTATAGATAACTGGTTTCTAATATTGCTATGCTACGTGATGTTGATACGAGGGGTACTGACGAAGGTTTTTTTTCTTTCGCAAAACTGTATTTTGTGAACAGTGGTTCGTAACCAATATCGGTTGTAAGGAGGCAGACGCCATATTTAATTCGGTATTCTAGGGAATATTTGAAAGTGTCTAAGATAGAGTTTTTAAAACTTTAATAAAGCAGAACGGTTACTTTATACATCACTGCATTCTGAACGGAGAGATTGTATGTTAATTTAAATGCGATTTCGTTAAATTTGTGTATCTGTGAATGTATACAGAATACATATACATAAAACATACATATACCATACACACAGATATATATATACATACATACACACATGCATACACACATACACACACATACACACATAATACATACATACATAAAAATTTAAGACATCACTGAAGTTATTTAACCTTAATTGGTTATCTGCACCGTTCAAGTAAGCATTGTAGATATAAGCTTAGTGAACAGATATTTTGTTTAATATCACTTCGTTTCTACGTTAAGAGTTTTTAAAATAAACATGAAAATTTTTATGTCGATATCCGCCAAATTCAGCAAGTTAATAAAGTCACAGTAGAAATGTTTAGTGTGTATTTATAAATTAAGTCAACACTTTTCAAAATTGAATAAATTAATTTTTTAATAAGTCACGTATGCACGTACATATATAACTTGCTACCGTTGCACACGTTTGGACAAAACTAGGTTCGCTGAAAACATTGATACAAGTTTGAAATAGGGTAAACACAGTTTCAGAAACACTACCTTATGATAAAATATTCTTTTTTCTCATTGCCGAGAAACACTCCCACAAGTTGTAAAGCAGTAGTATGCATAAACTGGCATGGTTCAATTTTTTTGAGGGCGCGGTCTACAGCAATTTTCATTACAATTTTTTATTTTTTATTTGTACAAAATATTTTTTTCTTATTTTATACACAACATGTGACTAAATTTGGCTCTTACGAAATTATTTTATCTCTCGTAGTTTTCACGTAATGGATTGTTAAAGTCATATTTTGCATGTTTCTGTTTTAACGACTACACTAAAACCAACTGCTATATCAAATTTTAAAAAAAATCATAGTGGATAAAGTCATTGCAGGCTACAATGTCATGCTCCTAAAAATAAAGAATAAACATTATTTGTATTTTTAAAAAATGCTGAAACTGAAAATAAAAATTTTCAAATTTAGTATATTTTTAAAATACAAATAATGTTTATTCTTTAAATTTAAGGGCATGTCATTGTAGCCAGCAATGTCTTTATCCACTGTGATTTTTTTTTAGTTTGGTATATCACTTGGATTTAGTGAAGTCGTTAAAACGGAAACATGCAAAATATGACTTTAACAAGCCATTACGCGAAAACTATGAGAGATAAAAAAATTTCATAAGAGCCTAATTTAGTCAAATTTTGTGTCAAAAATAAGAAATAAATATCTGGTACAAATAAAAAATTTAAAAAATTGCTGTATACCGCGCCCTTAAGAAGCAATTGTAAAAACAGCACAATAAAGTAATTTTGTAATGTGTAAAAATCAAATAACCACAAAAAAATTTTCTACGCAATTTCTGTGATGACGGTATCTAATCCATTTTAATCATAAAATATATAGATTCAGGCTACTGTTTTTTTATCTGTTACTTGGGTAAGACAACACAACATAATTCTAACATCTATGATTCATCTCAAAACAATGAACTATCAGTTTGACATACAGTACCGTTACAGTAATTCCTACAAATTGATGGATTTTAATAGGATCTGTATATGTCCTTAAAGCTTATCGTCTCGTTGGTTATTATTAACTCAAGAGTCTCAGTATCCAGCATTTGTCTGGAGTAATTCGGAAAGTCATGGACTACATAAAGTATAATGGCTTGACCGGAAACAGAACGTGTAATTTTCCGAATGCTGGATCGTACCATTATTGGGTACATATAAGTGGTCCCTTCACAATTGTTATTGTTAAGTATCGTTGTGCAGTATCATCGGTCGCCGGATTTTCACATGTGGGAATTGTGCCAGACGATACCGCTGGTCGGCGGGTTTTCTCTGTAAACTCCAGTTTCTCCCGCCCCTTCATTCCGGCGCTACTCAATACTCACCTCATGTCATCCCTCACCAGCGCTGAAGACCTCCATTTAGAGTGCTGACTAATATATCTCACAATTCTTGTGACTGAATTAAAAGGCGTTCGCGGTGCGAAAACTACATAAATAAATTTTGGTCTTAATCATTATGCATCACATTAATTCTATATGATATATTTGAACTAATGTACGTTATTTACAGCAAAGGCAAAGAAAATATTACTAACCTTTTAAGTCCTGTAACGTTTACCCTCGCATTTATATTTAACATCTCCCTTAAATTTCAAACATTAGAAATAAATAAATAAATAGTGACTGATTGAATGGCTGGAAGCAAACTCCACAGCTACGAATACATTATCTAATCCTTGTTTATATAAATAAAATATGTTTTCCCAACCACCCTGGACTGATTGCAAATCAGAACAATATTGAGTTATTTATAAACTAGGAATATTTAGTCAAGGGATGGTTTGTTAGACAAACGTACATTTTGTTATAGTTGTGGCAGAAAAATATAGGAAATATTTTTTTAACGTAGCGTTCTGTTTGCTTGGAAATATTATTTTCCTCTCCTGAAACTTTTAAAATATTAATTGTGTGGTGTCCTTTAGCCAAAAGCAACTATTCAAGGGCACCACAATAATTTCTTATTAAAGGGAAAGTGAAATTTATCCCAAGCAAGGATAAACCTTATATCTCAGCAACAATAATTTAAAAAAAAAGGATTCAAAAAGTTCTGCGCGACTCATTACATAATAACTTCACTAATTTTATTACACAAAAACACTACACTTCAAACTACACTAAGCGGGTACATGGTATTATTACAATTTAACGGCATATTTGTTGCCTACGCTTAACCATTGAAAATCCAATTAACAATGCTATAGATTTCAAACCAGTCCACTTGACAGTGTTTTAAAAAGGTTTCCAAGTAAAGTTCAATAGTTAAATTAGACCACTTCACTAGGTGCAAGTTCCAACAGTTAAACAAATCCAATTTTAACTT
>PNEQ01026229.1:0-12493 GCA_003012365.1 Medauroidea extradentata | reverse complement strand
TTAGTAATACTAACTTTGCAAAATTGCATAATTTTCAAAGTTAGTTTAGTGTTACTAAGGCTTCTTTTGGCAACTGGGTTTCCAAAATGTTTTATTGTAAAAGTAGCCTACTAAAAAATTACAATCAACAATTGATCTCACAAGGATAGTTTAGATCTGGTTATGAGAACTGAGCACAAAACACCATTGTCGAAATTAATTCTGCTACATTTACGAAAAATTTGAATGAAGAGAAATTTAAAATTAGATTACAAACATGTTGACTTACGTAAATTTCAGGTGTTTGCCTATCTTCTCTGATGAGATCACAGCTTTGCTGAAAAGTAAAACCACTGCTGGAAAGAGGTTTAGCATGTAATCGACACACACAACACTTGCATCCACGTTTCCGTTTCATTCATTTTATGTATCTTGGATTTTAGTCTCGCAAGACCATTTTTAATTCCTAGTTTAGATTGCGCAGCTAATAATGGTAAATTTCAACCCACAATAACCAAATTAAATACGATAATATTCACTTGGCAGTATTACAGTGCAGCGCGGGAACTTTGCTAACATAATGGCTTCGTAACTTGTAAAACCAACTGCCGGTGACCAGTGTTGCCAACTGAAGTTTACAGGAAACCACTAATGGCACTGGAATATCACCAGAGACCTATCTTATCAATAGAAAAAAATTTCCAATTTACTAGTACACGTTTAAACAGTCTTCGCCTTCCTGTTTATCCACATATAAGTTACAAAACTTGACCGGTAATACATTATCTGAAATCACAGTAACTGGTAACAAAATCACTAAAGTGGCAGTTCTGCTAGATTCGGCTATATTTGGATCACTTCGGTGAGAAAGCACTGCAATCGTAGCTTCTAACACAGCGTCCCGTAGCCAATCCCCTCCCGTGTTCCTTCCACCCGGCCACCCCTCCAACCCCTTCATTCCTCCCGAATACTATCATGGCAACTCTATCCTCTGGAAGCGTTATTGGAAGCGCTTTTAAACAGCTTGCTTTTGTTGTTTACGAGTTCTTATCTTCCAATTGACAGTGTTGTAAGTTGTAACCCGAGCGGAATTCGTAAAAGATACACCTATGTGCACGATTCATAGTTAGCTTCTAGTACAGACAAGGTTGTAAGTAAATATTTATTATAGCCAGAGCATTATCAGGAAGCTGCCTGGGCAAGCACTGCTTGCCTTGCTTACCCTGACAAGACGCCACTGAATAAGACCTAAATGAAGTGACGGAAACTCATATTATGCAAACTACAGTACTTCGCAACCACACTGCAAACTTTCTTCAACTGTTGAAAAAGCAACGCCACTCGCTGTCAAAATGTGTAATCGAAACACACAATCGATCATCACAAGTCCAAGGCGCAATACATTGAAAGATATGAATGTAGAATCAATTTATCGAAAAAATTCAGAATTTTCTAAAAATCGGAAGAATTCACAGACCTTCGGAAAATCGTAAAGGGCAGTTAATATTCGGAAGACTTCCGGAAAAATCGGAAAGGTTGGCAGGTCTGGGTTATGCTGTGAACAAGGGAATGTTACAGTTGGAAGCTAACAGGTCAGCAAGAAACTCAAACATACCAGTACAAGACCACCCCCTTTATGGGGTCCAGAAAGGGGTTGCTATACGGAGGTTAATATACTGTAACAGAGTTCTACTATAATTTAGTTTGTAATTACCTGTGCTTCCTAATGAGGAGCTTGCACTTCTGCAACACTTGGTCAGTTGTCGGACGACATAGCTGAAGCTTCCAGAAATCATCAAGGCGCAACTTCGGCAAGCATGCCCGACCAGGGTTGCCACCAAAAAGATAATGTACCTGCACACAAACCAAAGATACTCACTAACATCTGAAACACTAAGGTCTGGTACCGATTTCACATTACAACAAAGTAATTACAAACACATTTCCTCCAACTATATACATACATAGTATAAAGAATTACAGCAGTATTGTTCTCATATATCTCTAAATGCATATACAATAGTACACATTGTATGCATATGAGTATGTATGCACGTGACTAAAAACAAGTAAGAACATACATAGACATACACATGTAAAAGAGCATACACACGAAAAAATGCATTTGTAATATAGAGAAATTATAGGGTAGGTTCCTTCCGCTGGTCCTTGCCTAAAAATGAGTTAAGCAAACATATTTTTCACGCAGAAGTAATGCTGCAGAGTTTCACTGACCTAACAAGCTTCTTCAGTCAGTCAGCAGTCGGTGTTCATACTTTATCTGTCAACAAGTCCTGCCCTGTGAATATTTGTGGTTGTCTGCCTGTCTGTTAAATTACAATTAACATAAATTTATCAGTGGTCCTACATATCTGGAAAAAGTAATTCAGTTACAATTTTACAAATGCAAGGTTACAAATGAATCCTAAGATTGACGCACAATATCGTAATCAAAGTGGAATTCAAACATCTCGGCAACAACTCACTGCTAAGAAAGTTTTGAGTTGTGTATGGCACTGAACCCTGAACTGTTGCCAGTGTAGCTTCTTCATTGGAGCATTTAAGATAAACTATCAGTAGCTAAAAAGTAAAAACACAAATAGTCTTTCAAGTGAGAAACAGCAATGTGCTGACGATGGTTCATCCTTGCATTACAGGTATATACACAGAACATGTACAGTATTGTTTTGGTGAAAGTTTGGCAGTGTGAATTAGTAACTGGCAGTAACGACAGACTGTAACACTGCATCAACATTAGCACCACCATACTCAAAAACTAGGAGGGGTTAACAGTGAAAAAGAAGAAGAAATACAAGAAAAAGAAGAAGACATTCAAAATATTCCTGTATATCAGGTACAAAACACAAAACCAACAAATCAGTTGCTCAAAAACAGCAAAAATACAATATAAAACGCCCAACAATTTTATAAATGTTTATGGACACAGCAAAAAATTAATCAGTAGGTCTATGCATGGCATAAATACAAAATGAACATACAAATCATTACACAAAACATACTTCAGGAATAATACATACAATCTTTTAGAGCATAGTTTGCTTTCATCACCAAATCTGCAGGTAACCTCATATCGTAGTTTTTTTTTGTCATTTGCCCAGCAATGAACGAGAGCATTACTATAATTTCTCATTACTTGCCTTATCAGCCTATTTCTTCACTGCTGCTTTTACTGCTCCCACGACAGCTGACTTGGTCCGATATCTGTGAACCACGAATTGGGAAGAAATGTTTAGAAATTATGAGAGCAGAACTAAATGAAGTGTAATAAGTTTCTTCCCAACGTATAAAGCCTACAGCACGTCAACAGCTTGGCGTGGCAAGTAACAACATGGCTATCTTTACAAAGTAATAGCAATGATAAAGTTCACTAGGCCAGGCAGCCTATTCGAGGATAAAAAACTACCAGAAGGTGAATGAACTATGGGTATGATTACTGGACACTGATATGCAGAAAATAGAATCAATGAATGTACGGAGCTTAACTGAAAAATCTTAGTTGATTTCAACACTTGATGAATGCCACATATTCAACCTTCTCAAACTTCGACACAATTCACACAGACCAAACAGGATTATTGTAATACAATAGAAACCACACCTTTTTAATCCACTTTCCTCCAGTTTTAATGATTTCCCATACAGTATTTTCATAGCAGTACAGTATTTTGAAATAATTTTTTACATTCAATGACACAAGCATGTTGATAGCAAAGTGAAAGATATTACAATGTTACATGATCAGTTAAATCTCCTTGCAAAAACTTACACATAGATGAACACTTCAATGCTCTGAAAAATTGCAAAGTACGTACACAGCCATGAAAATTTAAAATAAAGCTGAAACAATGGTGTTTCCAAAAATGAATTCTCTGGCTTTATTTAGTTACTGGGTAGCTATTTTTAGTTTTTGTTTTAAATTAGTAAAATGAAAATTCATATAAAAATAATATTGTAAAACAGTTAAACATAAGATGAAATTCTAAATACTCTTACGTACCACATAACTATGAAATATGCCTAAAACATAAATAACATTCAGAATGTAAATAAATGAATTTCAAATTACATATTTTTTACTCTCTTACAATACTACGGCTGATTGAAATGTGATGTACTCAAGTCATCAACCATTTAAAATTCAATTTAATAGATTTTAATGTAATAAAATAAATAAAGACGGAATGCAATAATGAAACAAGTAGGCCTATTACTTTCAAACTCACGATTTTATCTTTAGCATTTTTACCCCAAAACAACAAAAACCCTAACAATGCTGTTATTGTAAAAATAACGACTATAGGGAAATGTGGGAAAAATGTTTACGCCTCTCCACACACCCGACACCAATTAACATTATCTTATAAGTTAAATGTCATACAGCTGAGAAATGCACAATTGTAGTGGGCCCACAGATAAAAACTTTTTCTTAGCACAAAACAAAAATCCACAAGCCTGTACACATTTTTTTCCATGTCAAACTAAAAACTAGTGGTGCAAAGATATGACTTTACAAATACAGATGATTATCGATGATAGTTATAGTTATAGATTACTAAAATTTTTAAATTTGTATTAGTACCTGTGTTTAGACAAGTGGCTTTGGTGTTATGTCTGCTGAATGAATGTACGTATATATTCACATCCTGTCTCCAGTATATACTGCGCGACTGTGCACATCCATCTCTGCTTCCTGTTTCTCCCACCACCACTGTGTTTGGTGCCAGGACAACTAAGAGTCTCTGGGATCTAGTACCTAATTTGTATCATCCTTTGGATCAACTTGTTAGCCTACTTTCCACAAGAGAAAGCAGGCTAAGATCACCTTCCTGTCTGAGTCTGTGTGTCCGTGTCTGTGTGTGTCTGTGTATGTCCGTGTTTGACCGTTTGTGTACACGTGTGTGTGTTCATACCCCCCCAAAAAAGTTTGAAGCAGTGTAATAAATTTCTTCAAACTTGGTACCCATTTTGTATTAAGTAACCTGACTTGAATTTTGTGTATTTTGTTTAAGGCAAACATGGGATCCAATGGCAACTTTAAAAATGGTGGCAAAAATACTCCTTAAATGTATTGTTGATTGTTTCTCTAGCGCAATATTATCTATGAAATTCTCTCTTTCACATGAAGTGATTGGCGGCACTGATAGCATCACCATTAAAAGCAACTGACTTTTTGTGATTGCCTACGCAGTTTCCAAGAAGAATTGCCATTCCTAGCATGAAAGCAGCAAGCAAGCAAGTTCACTTCTTAAACTTTGCACTGTGACATTTGTATTTATTTTGAATTTCGTTTCATTTGATTGCTTCAGAAAAGTTACTTAACAACATAGATACTATGTTTGTGATAAAAAATTTGTTTTGGAAATATTTAAAGGGGGTTTAAGATCAAGAATACAAACGTAACAACATTACCCTCAATCCGATAGTGAAAAATAATATTTGTACAGTATTTGAAATACAGTAGACTCCCGAAAATCTGCGATGATCAAGAAGATGGGTGCCGCGGATAATAAAAAATCGTGGATAGTCCGCAGTGGTAGTAAAATGTGTTTTTAAGCAACCTATTTTTTCTATTTCGGAAACTAGTCTTCTGTGAAGCGACTAAGAGGGCTGGCAGCTACCAACAATAGCCTTACAAACACCCTGTAAGAACACAGCAGACATCAATTTATTCCGAAACTCTCGTCAAACTGACAATTATTTGACAACAAAGAAGTATTTACACTCTCCACTCCCCCATCCCCTATACTCCATCGTCCATCAATCATTGCAATTCCTGGGCTGATACTACAGCTTTGTCTTCCTTCCCTGGTAGTTATACACGGGTGTTTGTAAATGTCGCATGTTTTAATACGTGACAGACTAGCTAAGAAAGATGACATGAAACAATATAATTTTATTTACATACACATCATTTCTTAATCTAAAGAAAAGAAAGCAGTATGATACGTAAAATTAATATGTTGACATTTACAACAAAGTTAATTAGTTTTTTAATTCAAATTTCTTTTCCATGTTAAGTAAAAGACAAAGACACTAGTTAATAAGATTTAATTTAATTTATATTTAATATGGTAACAAAATTTATAGCATCAAATGTTAAGAATATCATTGCAAACCACGAAAAAAAAACTGTAGGATGTCATTGTGTTAACCTACTCAATGCCAGTAACTGCACGGGCCACAGTAATGTCGCAATTCTGGATGGAACATTTACAAGTACGAATAAGACGATTTGACACACGCTGAAATGCAGGAGGAAAAAAAAAGTATCTCACTAAACTTAAAGAGGAAAAAAAAAAAAAATTGCCATCACAGTTTATAGGTTGTGTGTCCTGCCACACTAAGCAACATTGATGCCTGTCAGAATTTACACTTTGGAAAAGGGTTAAAAATGTGCAAGCTACTGAATGGAATATTTAGCAGTATGTATAACAGCACTAAACAAAGTTGTGCAATTGAATATACATGGCATCAAAGTTTTAAAATAAATGTCAGACATGCAAATTGCAACTGCATAAAGTAGGAATTGTCCTTTCCATACTCGTTACACTCAAAATTATAGAAATGTTACAAGCATCTACTCTAAATTCCCCTGAAACTATATAATTACAGATATGTTTCGTTTAGTTCAATACAGCTTTTTTGTTTTAATTGGCTGTCTCTCTCTCTCCCCCTCCTAATCCAAGCATTACCAAGACTAGCTGGAGAAACTACAGCTCAAGGTCAAAGCAATGGCATCTGCTGTGCGTCACGTATCTGTTGTCAAACTATCGCCTTCCCTCCCTCTCAAATCATACTTTCGGCAGCTATCCCAGGGGGGGGGGGAAGTTTTCACAGGCGCATTCTTTCTCCCTTTTCTCTTATCTTCCATGCCTCTCGCCGAGGTTATCAAATGGTTCCCTACACCTTTCCTTTTTATCATCAACACGAGACTGCTCGCGAGAAGAGTTTCTGCTTTTCTCTGTGGGTCCTAAAATGTGATTTCAGCGATACCATTGTATCGAAGAGATGTTTTATGCAATTTCCTCCTACCTGTTTATTATTTCGGCCATCTGTTGTAACGATAATACACATTTTATTTTAACGAAAATCACATGTCTGAAAATGAATGGATCACTAACTAAACCTTTTCAGGCTGTGACACAAAGCTGATACATTAAAAAACAATCGGTGAAAGATGTACGTGAAGAAGGTTTTGGCCGCTAGGTTAAATTAATTAAATAGGTAGACAGAAGATTGTGGTACACCTAGGCTGGTACTTTTTGATAGTTACACACACACATACCAAGTACCAACACATAGTTGAGCGGTTGTGTGTGCAACTATCAAGAAGTACAAGCCTGGGTGTACCTCAATCTTCTGTCTACTTACTTAACTGATTTAACCATTCAGTGAAAGAATGAGACTCCGATGCGTAGGTTCAGAAAGGACGATGTGGTTGTAGTGCAGCGAGATAATAACGGCAGATACTTATGCAGCGTTGCCAGCATGCTATTTCGTGCCACAATGGAGTCCATCTGAGATTTAAACTGCGTTATAAACTGTAGTTAATATGCATATTAAATAATTTAACAACAATTAATATTACATGATAATGATTAAAAACACTACACACATTTTACTGACATTTACATCGCTATAAACAACATTAAGGAGTATTTACACAAAGTTTTAAAACTTAATATATAGTGTTTAAAATACGCTTTGATTAAGCCTATTAAAAATTACGTTTATTTTGTTTATCTGCTCAAACATAACAAAAATGAGGTCACTGACAGTAACTAACATGAAATCGTTCTATTTTTGTTTATTTCAAGGAATTTAAATTCAAGATTGTTTTAAACCTTTTAAAGGCTATTTTACACAAGGCTCTGTGCTTTATGTATTTTTAATCCATTACTACAATACAACACTTCAAAAAGATTTCAGATTACAGATGTTCACACATTTTTGCCGATTTTACATATACATGTACTATCAGATCGACGGATACTGATTATTTGATTGAGGAATTTCGGATGTTCGGCTATCCGATCTCGGGTGGTTTGCACGGCCTATTTTAAAAATCTACATTAAGAAAACCACTTATGCGAATTTATTTGAACACATTTATAAACAAAAAGGAATGGTGGGAAATTCATTAAGTACTACATAGATATCTCTGCTTAAACAAGTATTCTGTTTTTCAGAATTTTTTTTTAACAAGACATTTCTTTAACATAATGGTGGTTTACCTTTGCCATGTTAATTATTCCAAAATTGTGCTCATTTTATAACGTTGATTTCTCAATCACACAAGATATCTAAGGAACCACATTTTAGAACTTCAACAAACTCCGTACACATATACCACACAGTAAGCTTATATCACTTTCGACTATTTCGCCCATACTATGTTCACATTTTCAAAACAGCTCCCACTTTTACAATTTCATAAGGAAATATTTTTCCGAATTTCATCAGAGTTGGTACAAACATAATTATTAGTAAGCTGTCTAGACTTATGTATTTTCTTCTTTACGTGTTCATATTTTCCAATTTTAATGTATTTGAAATATTTCCGAACATAGAAATAGTCAGAAGAAAAATATTTTTCAGATTTTCATCAAAAGTGGTACACGTATGACTAATTAAGTTGACTTGGCATATTTTTTGTTCATTCATACAATTTTTATGGAGGCCAACTGAACATATTTTGATCACACAAGGTATCTACCGTATTTGAAGGCATATAAGACAACTATTTTTACATATCTTTGGCCTTCAAAAATTGCTACTCAACTTATGTGAAGCTGTGAAAATTTTTGGTAACCTAAAAATTATTTGAAAGTTAAGCTGTAAGCTGTGGAGTTGTATGATGTTTCAAGGGATTGTGTTTTTCGTTACAAATGAAAACAAGTGCCCCGTTTTTTTAGTAAAATTTACGGTATGAAATTTTGATGAGCAAAGGACACTTTTACCTCGCAGCAAAGCTGTGATCGATGCAGCTGGAGTGCATGCCTAAACCCTTGTCTCGCCAGCCCACAACTCTCGGGCGGAGAAAACAAGGATCTAGTTCCGCGTGGCTAGATCATTTGTCTCGCCAGCACAAAACTCTCGAGTGGAGAAAACGAGGATCTAGGTACTGTACCACACATTCGTGTGTCTACTATCTAGTTCTACGCTGGCAGGCGACAAAGGCGCACAGGAATGTGATGACCTTGCAAGCAGCTGTTGTAGCCCGGCATTGCCATGTAGCGCGTGGCGTGGCTTAGTCCGGCGTTGCCAGTCACGTACAGCTGCCGACAACTGACGATGTCGCCGCCATGCATTTCCTTGGCTCTTGGGCGCCCGGAGGGTAGTAGTAGCCATTTTATTGGTTTATGTGTCTCCTATGATGTTTATGTAATGGTAACAAACGCATTAAAAATATTTATACTAAATTTTTAATGTTTCTGGCAAAGGAAAAAAACATTTTTCTGTCAGGAATTTAAAAATTAATAATTTACTTAGCGCCATAAAATAGAAATTTACTACTGAAATGTAAACACAACTCGACGGCAGAAAAAGAAAAGAGTTGAGGTGAATATCACTAGTTTTGGTAAAGTACATATACAGTAGTAATAATTTAGATGAGTGTAGCACACTTTCTTTTTTGCGTGCATGCTCTCGTGATACTGAGGAGTACAGTGGGTTTCAATGTGTTATAGTTGAGTGTGATGCAGTTATTTTCAGATGTTTACTGTGAATAAACTGGAGAATCCATCAAAAATACTTTATTGGTAATAATCTTGGGAAAAAGAAATATTTTCCAGTAAAATTTTAAGACAATTGCTCGTTTTGTTCTACACTGTTGGATACCAGTGAAAATCAGTATGGACAGGTGAATGTAATTGTTGTCTTGTCTGTTGGACAGGTGGTGCGTTTGCCAGCAAAAATGAGCGATGACAACATTGGTAGTTACTTTATTTTCGCGCACTAGTCGTGAACTGTGTTTAGTGGCGGCACAAACTTAAGTTTAAAGCCAATATTCAATACGGGAAGTGGACGTACGTGTCTGCGTTGACTGTGTGCAAGGTTACAAGTTTGTGATTTGATACCTGCAGTGTGCTGATGAGAAACATGTTGGGCCTACATTTTAATGGTACCCAAACCTAGATAGACTGTTCATTGAAAAGCAATGCTAAGGCTGTAAACAGCGCAACAGCAGAGTACAGTAAATGTTGAAATTGCAATATGTAGTAAAAACTACATATTTTATCATTTTTTAAAAATATCTGGGTTGTAAAAATTTGGGCAAGCTGAAAGTGTTATGGGCAGGCTTGAAGAAATGAGAATCTGTTCGTCAGACGAAAGGTTAAAGTCCTTAAAATAGACCCCGGGTGTTATAATTACCAATAAACAAAAAGATAAAAATATGTGAATAAGAGGCAACTGTGCGAGCACGAAGGTTTGTGACACTCAGACCAGCCAGCAGACGCACTGACACAGGAGACAGTAATGTGAGTTCTCATTCACATCCTTGCTGTTCATCTCAAAAAACTCAAGGTCTACGCAGTAAAATCTGAACTGTAGCAAGCCAACCAGAGATAAGCATGAGTAGTGTGTATATGAGCAAAAGAGAGGAGAGATGGGAAAGTGACTGTGTCATAATTTCATGGCTTGCCTTGCTTTGGTGTTGCACGTACAGCGTAATTCGTCACACGTGCAACATAACTCACCAGGTTCGAGCGCTGAAAGTGTTTTCTAGCAATTGTTTTTAGAACATTTTCAAGGTCTTTTTACAGCTGCGGCTTAATGATTTACTGTAACCCTTTATATTATTGCTTAGTTCCAATGAACATACAGTATTTTTAAAGAAACTTTCCTGCTTGCAATATGTAACATTTTTCCATTTTATTCCTTTTAAATTATGAAAACTTTCATATTTTATCGACGGGGATTGAGAATACTGTTGTAGTTGCAGTGTTGTCATAGTAGTCAATGTCGTAGTTGTGAGGCTCGACTGTACATATAGTATGTATGTCAATAACTGCAGGACACATAGAAAGTCAATTTAATATTTGTAAACTTTATTCATCATAACATTTATTGTTCTAGGTCCAACACATTACAAGACAGCATGACAATAAACTACTTTATAATTATATAATATTCCTAGATGTACGAAAACATGTTTAACTTTTAGGGTTTATTTTCAAGCACTTATTAGTTATGCTCGTAACTTATTGTTTTTAATGTTAATGAACTTTTCATCAGCACAACACAACAATATTTCTACGCAGCGTAACAATTTCAAAAGTTAATATGTAATTATTATACAGATTACTTTTTTATGGGTCAGAGATGAATCTCTGTGCGCTACATAATTAACCTATGGGTATTAATTTACTAATGCAATATTTTTATAGTCTGTGTGAACACAGTAAAAATGTAAATAAAACATATAAAAAATAACTAAGAAGCAATATGCTATAATGTCAAAAGATTTAAATGTGTTTACAGAATAATTTTCCTCTTTATCAATATACCAAACATGTTTGTCATCTGGGTCTAAACCTACAGACTAAGGTAGTTATTACAAAAGTTAGTATTGCTGAAATTGTTAATTTTTTTTGCACAGCATGTTTTTGGTGTCTCAGTACATACTTCCAACAGTTGACAATGATCTCTTTCAATTTACAATATTATCTTGACAAACACAGCATGTTGTTATCGGAGAATGGAAGGTAAGATATCTCTCATCAGGTGAGTGAACCAACAAAGTTAAATACCTGGGCCGTTACCCAGTTCGGTTCTGCACCATAAAAGGGTTGGAACTAAAACAGTCCTCCCTTAATCATCATTTATAAGAACAGTTAAATCCTTTATGACCCAGCATAGCTGAAAGAGTGAAAAAACGACCATGTCCAGATTTAATGTCGATGGATACCCCAGAATAATTTAAAAACGCCTCTCCATATGTTTAGTAAATAGTGTTTGTACCCAATCTGTGTACTTGTACTGTTGTTACATTGACTGTGATTTGAACTTGGTGCCTGCCCGCCATATTGAAAACAAGAGAAGTTAGTTCGATTATCATGGCATCGGGAAGCAAGTAGTTGTGTTTCGGTTGCGAACAATTTTTGGTCCTACGGCCCGGATGAATACCAGTTTCGTGATATTATGTACGGCAGATGACGCCACAGTTTACGAACAATTGTTTTTGGTGATGAACGGCCATCGGTGAAAAATTAAACTAATAAAAGAAAAGGTTTTTAGAAACGGCACGTCGCCTGGCCTACTTCTATCGGTTGAAATTCAAGTCGGTAAAAGGTGTGCGATGTGCAATTTATTACAGTCCACTGAATCTTGAAGCGAGGTTAAAGTATTAACGTAACGGTAAGTTTAGTGAAGTGAACTTTCGCAACATGGCAGCAGCGACGCCAGAAATGCAGTATATTGTTTTCAACTTTATCTTGTCTCAAACTGAAGAGGCCAGAGAATTGTTTGAGGCGTCACAGCACGACAGCGC